>JABUQX010028268.1:0-25480 GCA_015478945.1 Trachelipus rathkii | reverse complement strand
AGAGGATACAGGATATTTATAATCAGGCTGAGCAATATTCCGATCACATCTTACATCTGCAAGCCAAGCAGATGCATGTGCACATAAGACAATTACTAAGACCCGAAATTTAGTGACATCGCAAGAGTTCTTATCCTGTTATGTATGCTGTCGCTGAGTTACCAGGCCAGAAAGATAACACCAAGAAATTTATGGAAGGAGAGATATATACTATGGGAGAGTGGGGCTTTTTGAGGGATGGTTTGCACCCAACCTGAAAATTGTGTCGAAAGTTTTTCAAAAAGATGAGATCGTCTGGGGTATTTGAAGAATAGATGCGATTGGTGGGTGCAGTACCGGCACCAGAAGTCTCTGGGACTATTTCCCCGGATGTCATTGATCCCCCAACTCCATTGGAAGAGAAAGTGGTAGTGAGTGAAGTAAGTGGAGAGGATGAGAGGAGCCAGCGATCCGAAGAACGACCTGCTATTGTCCCATCAGAGACAGGGCCACCATCAATTGAGCAGCCAGCTCCTAAAGCTCCGCGGTCTCAGAAGAGAGAGAGAGTAGAAAGTCGTACCCTCGCCTCAGGAGATATTCCCCAATACGATTTGGGGATATAGATCCTGACACCCTGAGTGGACCAACGGGTGTGGTAGTAGAGCGACGCAGTCGGAAAGTTGTACGTACAAGAGTAGGAGCAACTCCTAATCAGTGACCAGAATCCACTAGGTCCTGAGTTCTACTTCAGAAGGCCAAGAGCCAGAGCCGCTCGTTGGTTGGATCGGAGGGGGCTCAGCCTGATTTACGCGGGAAGATTCAAGCTTTCTTACTACATGCACATGGGTATCTCTCGGCGTATGGCCAAGAGCTTTCCGTGGAAGAAATTAAGAGAAGAATCCGCCCATTTTCTGACGAGTAGACTCAGGGTCTGCTGCTCGTTTTAAACCAAGAACGTTTTATTTCTCTATACTTTTTCAAAAAAGACAAGAAGATTAAAGTTTATACTCGAATAAAGAGTAGATGGTTTAAAAGAAAGACTTTTTTATTATTTTTGAAAAGAAAAGGGATCAGCAAAATATCTCCTAAAGTTTTGATGAAGAATAACGAAGCAGAAGGGACGATTGAACTTTATTGATGTGCGTCAATACTAGGATTGACGGGTGGGGAGCAATGAGATAGATTTAGCATTGTTTTTGTTCTCCCCATCCCTAAAGCCAGATAATTAAATAAAATAGTGAAAGAAGGATTATAAAAAGAAATACAATTGGATAAATACCAAGACAAGAAGGAAAACAATCAAATAAAGAATATTAACAGTTATGATAGAAGAGACAAAAAGAGGGAAACTATTCCTAGTCCCTTAACAAATTGTAAATATAGGAATTTGTGTGTTTTTGCTTTGGGAGGGTAGAAGCACAACTTGAGAGATTGTAGAGCAACGTAAAGGAGAGTATAAATTGAAAGTACAAAGTAAATTCAAATAACAAAAGTAAGAAAACTAGAAATCGAAGTTCATAAAAGAAATAAATTGATTTTTGTGACATTTAAAATTTATCTTTAACATTGTAGTACAATTAAGTTAAATTAAAAATCACATTCTTATTGTCCAAATTATATTACCCGGAATAAGGAATTTGTAATGATTAGATGTCATAAATTTGATTATACAGAAACATCCTACACGCCCGTGCAGCTAAAATTCAGTTTGACAATATCATATTTTAATTTTTTTAAGAAGCATGCGCTTAAACCAAAATTTTTTGCCGAGAAACAGAAATTATATTCGAGAACGCAAACAATACAAGGATTTGCATAGAAATAATCATATAAAGATATAATATAGAAATGGCTTATAAATATTATATTGACGCTAGAGATTTACATTATTTAGTAAAGGCATTATTGGACAAGGCAAAATACACCTAGCTTTAAAACAAAATCTGCACTTTTTTTTCCTCTGGAAAAAAATTTCTAAAAAGAAGATGATATGGCTACAACATCAGTTTTCTTTACTCGGCTCGAATTTACAAGGAAATATATTTTTTATTGGCTTTACTATTCTAAACATTTACTTTTTGAACTAGACATGCACATAAGTAGAGTTACTGTATTGATACTGGTGGGCCTATCATATCACTTTAAGTCCCTAAAATTGGAGCGTATTTTTACATCCTAAATTGATTTCTTTGCACAATATAGTTATATTTTTAAATGACACTATTAGTCTGTTGCTGCAGATATGAAATTGGTCTTCATGGAAGTCGAATATACATCGCCTGAATTGAGGAAACATCTGTGAAGACGAATTACCAGCCGATAAACAAACCATCTGTGAAGTCGATCTACCAGCCGGTAGAGGAATCATCTGCGAAGGCAATTTACCAACGGGGTGGGTGAAAGCTCCTCAGAAAGATATTAGAACTTGATGTTGATGCTCTTGCTGGTCCGATGGATTTGAATAAAGTATCGAATCGACGCAAGAAGATACAGCGTGAAGTGAAGATAATGACAATGAGAGTGGTAATAAGATCCCCCTCCATTGAAATAGACATGGTTACTATAGGTTGAAATTTATTTCTCTCCATTCTTTCTTAAGAAAACAAATATTACATTATAGTAATCAGTTGTTGTGGTTTCTGACAATGTACGCGTACGTACTACTAAATATATATTGTTTGTGGTTCACTTTTTTAGGTTATCCATCCATATACAGTAGCAGTGGTATGAGGTGCAAACTGGTTGAAACGTAATACCATATATGAATGAACCTTTCCTCTATTTGAACAAGAGCTGAAGAGATAAAATGGAAGCTCATCTGAAAATATAATCGGTGTGTCCTTCCCAAAGAGAGTAGGGTGGTTTTATCCAATGTCCACCGGAACCAGTCCACTTAAACTGAGGTGGCAGACCTGCGTATCTAACTGAGTGGCCTAATGTGTCAGGGTCTCCACCGATTTGTGTCGTTACTTGAAGTTTTTCTTCGTTGATTGTAATATCCGTTAAAATTGATATCTGTTGACGGAAATAGTCATGTTACACTGAGGCTGGGAGACCTGGGAATAACGGTATGACTTTTTACCGTCATCATCAGACTGCTTGTTGCTTGAAGATTTTCATTAGTGTGACATCTTGAAATTAAGGTGAGCGATGACGGAATCAACCATGTTAAACTGAAGCTGTTAAACCTGGGTATTAAATACAGGGTGACTGATAGTCGCGTCATCACAATGCTAGATTTTTCTTCTCAGATCTGGTCTGCTGCTGGGAATTACTACGGTTTATTATCCGCTTTCTTTCGCAGGGAGACCAGCTATGTAGTAAAAGTAGTTCGACTGCACCTTCTTCCTGAATCTTCTTTTTACTGCGACAAACTTCTTCTTCTAGTGTTTGATTCTGAAAGCATCTTCTTGTAAAGGTGCTCTCGAAGGCGATGATTATTCTTCTTCTACCTTGCCTCTAGCTAATGGTTGCAAGACTTCGGGTGGCGGCATCTTCATAACCACAGTAGGAGTGTTCTTCCTCTTGCATCTGTAGCAGGTGGTCGTCTGCTTGTGCTACCGTAGGATACAGACCTCTGCTTCTGTCACCGTAGGAAAGAGACTGCTGCTTGCGTCACCGCAGCAGAGAGACTGCTGCTTGAGACACCTTGCAAGAGAGACAAGCTTCATGCAACATTTACTTGTCAAACATTGATCTTCATCTTATATTTGGATCTGTATTAAGTCGTTTGTTGTGTGTATTTAAACTAAGGTGTTTTCCGAGGTCATCTAGAGTGTGCTTTCTCCGATAGGTCGTTACGACCTTCAAGTCGTATCCATGAAATAAAGACACTTATTGTCAGTATCAGATCATAGTATTTTTTTCACTCATCTCTGTAGGTTCCATGCTGTGTTGTTTTTTAGTGTGTGGTAGGGATTATCTCGTGTACTTGTCATCCAAGATCTGTCAACTTAAGCTTTCTCTGTGTTGATTTTTTATAGTATGTGGGATTCACCCCAACAAATGGTGGGAATGTCCCCAATAATAGGGGTTCGTGATCCCCCTTTTTTTTTCTATGATACAGTTCGTTAGTTCCATTATTTTAAGTTGTTTTATGATCATAGTTCACTTACCATATCTTATTTCTGTTCATTCGATATTCTTTTCATTCTTAGACATACCTTTTACTTGTAAGGTCACCAGCTCAACTCTCATGTTGATATTTTACATGCGATTCTCCTCTCGCTCCGATATTCTTTTGTTTATTTAAAGCGTACCAGTGTGTATGGCTTTGTTTAATTTATTTTTCCTAATGAATTCACAAATGTATCTTCTCTTTTTAGCAAATTAAACATCGAATAGTCGTTTCGTCATGCTTATTACGTCTAATTTCGTCATTGTCGTCCTGTTCTAATATCGTTCCTGGCAGTCAAATTCTATCTCATCGTCTCGCGATTTTTCCGCTCGTTTAAGGGCCCCGTCGGAACCGCGCAGATAGCGCGCCGCACTCCACACTTATGCACCACGCGAGTTTGTTTTCGTTCTATCCTCTGTTTTTCGATTATAATTCATCTTGTTCTACTTATGTCTATCTGGTCCGTTTTCTTAATCCGAAATGGAAAAAAATGTTACACCTAAATACTGTTTTTCTCAATCACATATCTAGTTTTTAATATATCACAACCATATGTGCATCCATGAGACACTATACACTCACCCTATACATAACATCACAAACACACACCCTCTATATCATCCCAGTCATTCCCTCCTATCCCTTTTTCATTTCACTTCGTTATCTCTAATATCCCGTTTCATCTCACTCGCGTGACATGCACTGTTATATTCTGCTCTGGTGCGTCCCCTAAGGAGGTTTCCCGCTAATCTCCCAACTTCATACCATTTAGATTTCATTGTATGAATGGTTCAATTTGAAATATTTTCAGATATTAGATAATCAATCCTCTATCTATATATTGTTTGTGAACGTATAAGTATATTTCCGATCATTTCTTCTTAAGTTATATATCGTACTTAAGGAGAAATTACTGATCTATTCTATATATTTATATATTATATATTGCTACTCAATCATATACTGAAAATTGTGAACGTATGTGAAGGTGATCTATTTATTATATACAACTGAAAGATATTATAATTTACGATTATATAATATATATATAGGTTTGCTCTTGTGCTCTCTGGAAGTTCACAGGGATATCCCCTTCTTTTTGGAAAAAAAGATCCCCTTGGGCCCTTCTTTCAAGGACATGAGTCACCGACATGTTCATTTATTTACTACTTAGCCATTGTATATATGCACAGACTGTGTAAATGCGCAAAGCCATGAAGAAAGGATAATGCGCAAGAAGTGATATTGCTACTCAATCTCTAATTCGCGGATTCATCCACCCAGCAAAGGAAATAACATTAATCATTTGCGGGAATTTTAAATAAAAAGTGACCTATAACAGTTCTCCGCCCCCCCCAACTGAACACCGATCTGACTCATACGCTCGACCCTACCATCTCAGGAATAATGTAATTGAATTAAGACTTGTGGCTCTCGTTTGTATGCTCCCTTCAATTATCTAATAGTAATTTTGTTTACTTAATATATACAATCATTCTTTAGACCAAAACCAGCAAAAATTTTGGATTCAGCTTTATTTCTCCATACTCTTCTACCAAAATGTAATTATACTTGGATATTTTTATATCAATTTGCTATTGTATATATATTATATTACTTATTATAATTTATATATATATTTATCCTTATATATATATACATAGTATATATATAATTAATATACTTACGTAATTAAACTATTATATACTCATCTGTTATAATATATTATATATGAAATGTTTATTATAGTTTATATATATATATTAAGTGAAATTAATGTATATAATAATACTATATATAATATACTATATTATAGTATAGAGAGGATGAGTAGAAGAGAGTAAAACCGCTATCATCCAACTTATACACACACATACATACACTACACACACACATACATATCTATTCCTTCTTGCATCATCACACAACACACACACACACGTTACGAATTTATATTAACACACGTCACAATCATCACCGCTAAGTGCTACTTTATTACACACCATACACCCTACATAGAGGACACTTACACTACACAACCATTACTACCTACACATTATACACACAAATCCACTATCACCTCTTCTCCTAGATACATACACCCTAGCATCTACACCTTTACACCCCGCCTACAATCACTACTACTGACACTCGTATGTCACATCACGCATGCTACGCTCGTGGGTCTAATTGTTAC
The DNA here is from genome assembly GCA_015478945.1 of Trachelipus rathkii. NCBI lineage: Eukaryota > Metazoa > Arthropoda > Malacostraca > Isopoda > Trachelipodidae > Trachelipus > Trachelipus rathkii. The sequence continues at coordinate 19,187 of JABUQX010028268.1, read as the reverse complement.
TAACACATCATCTTACACATCTCACACACCTACACACACCCTACTGTAGCTTTTATGGCACAACACACATACAACCCAACCGATATAGAGAAAAACATGTGCTCATCAACTGTCAATAATATTTCATGACGGCACTAACACACATAGACATATGCACCATGTCCCATCCATGGGTAACTGGATCAGAGCAACACACTACATCACACATCTACCCTCTACCCAAACTCCGCCTAGAGTTGGTTTCATTAAAACACACCCTAGATTATCATACACCCGCTCTGTAGCTTCACACCTCAACAATATATGATCTTCCTGAATATATACTCTTACACACACACCACACCACACATGTATCTCTATATATATATGCATAAGACATCACGGTGTACACCATTTACTTAAAATAAAAATGATCAGTCTGGATCTATACAGTATAGGTAACGGTTATTCACAAGAAGGAGCGTGTTTTTGGTGTAAAGCCTCTCTCATCAGTCGATCTAACTTCAAACAATTGATGATCAGAGTACTAGATGGGGTCGTGTAGTTCATCTCAAAACCAAGGAAAAAGCTGATCTAATTAGAAACATTTAAAAGTTAGGAATATCTTATTAAGATGTTATACCAATATAATATTTACTGACTTTTAACTCATTATGTTTACTGCTTTAATCATGTATATCTTATATTTGACTTAATTACATACCTTAAAGCGAGATTAAATCAGATATAATCAAATAGAGGTGTTCAACCTAAGGACGTTATTATGATATGCTTTGTCTTTATCTGCGTTTACTAGCTTTAACTTTCACTGCTTACTGCTTTAACTCTCTGCTTTTACTGCTTAATACTCTCTGTCTTTACTGCTTCTAACTCTTCTGCTTTACATGCTTTAACTCATGTTTACTGCTTTAACTCAATGTTTTACTGTGCTTTAATCTCTCATAATTTATTAACTTATATACTTACTATCCTTTAAAGTCAAGGTAACGTCAGAAATGAATTCAGAGCAACATAGACCAAGGAGGCACAGAATGATTCTGTTGTTTGACTCGTTTTGTACTGCTCTTTAACTTCAATGTTTTACTTGTTCTGTAATCTCTGACATGTATTTATGCTTTTATCAATTTATTTTATTAACATATAGATACCTTTTTTGATAAGTGCAGTAAATACTCTAGCTAAATCAATAGATCGGCGATGTACATAGCCTCTTCACACCAAGTGTGGGAATTAGAGGATTTATTGCTTTTGTTTTCTTACGTGTTAACTTGATGTTTCCCCTACTGTTTACTTGCCCATATAACTCTTTTTGTTATTACTGCTGTTGTATACTCATGGATTTCTTATACCTGTGTCTTGTAACTCTATATTGTTTTAACTAGTCTTTTAACTCATGATGTTTATTACTGCTAATTACTCATATTATATTTTATTATACATTATATGTTTTTTTATTTTGGTTTTAATACTTTGTTCTTATTATATTTTTATTTATTTTTATTTATTTGTGAGTTGTGCTTAATTATTATTTGCTTTTATTTTAATTATTTTTATTTTATTTTCTTGAATATTGGAAATCTGCGTAGCATATTGTAAAATAAGTTATATATTTATGTGAGTTTATTTTAATCTTCTGAACTGTGTCTATTGGTTTTATTATTATTTAGAATACACACACACACACACTACCACCATACACCATCACACACACATACATACACACTACAACACACACACAACGCTACCTTAGCACTTATATACACATCAATTTCACTATGTTATCAGCTCTTATACACACATTCTCACATATGACGACTTTACATTATACCATAGATCACTACATTCACACTTATATTTATAACCGCTCTCGTTATGGTCACCACACACACACACACACACACTTACACTATATATTACACACATTCACTTATGCACTTATACACAATACATTCACATATGGTCACTTCATGTTACCTCTGTCACGCGGAAGCGAGCAGATGGTACGTCAAGTATGTCATCGTTACATTTACACTTTCCAATCATCCGGCGCATACATAGATGTTTACTTACCACACAGATTTACTACACACTACACAGATTTACTATACATAGCTCCCACAAGACATTACTTACACACACACACTAACAACGCACACTCACCAGTGTACACATATATAGACTACTGCATATAATTTTATTAAGATCATATAAAATATATTAATCTTCATGAAAATACGTACATTTTATATTCCTTCATTGTCAAAATATTAAACTAAAAAAAATAATCCTCTTTATAATGCTTATAATAATTAAATCAATCATTATCTATTGAACAAAGAATTATTAATGTAACTGTTAAATATTATTTTTTATGTTTATAAATTTTTTCCCCTGATAATCATCTCATAATCAAGTTAAGTCCTTTAACTTTATAAAATTTTTTATGACAAATTTATTATAATACATTATATTTATTATTATATACAATAAAGACTCAATAAATCAGCGAGTACGAATCAGTTAAGGAATTCTTCATCCCCTTTCACAATGTCATGTTCTACTGAATTACTGCTTTACTCATCTTTTAGCCTTATGATAAAATAAGAATTAAAAATAACAAAAAAGTTAATTTCATGCTAGACATAATCATGTATTTTATTAAAATCTTTCTAAGTCCTTTATTTTAAAAATAAGAATTTATTCACTTCATAAACGTTAATCTCATTCTAATCTTAAAAATATTTCAAAGTCTTTTTAAATAATTTCTTATTTTTCTTTAGTTATTACATGTTACTAACCTTTATCTATTATTATCCTTATTGCTATCATTACAATCCGAGTTCACGATAGAAAACCAAGCAACAACCCGCATTCTCCTTTACATGTACGAAACTGACCTCCATAACTCTCTGTATTAAAATGTGTTGAAATTAACCTACATTTAGGCCTATACTAGTCTAGAGATGTTATATGAAATTCCTTGTCTTCTTTAGTGAGCCCAGGGGCCGATTTATTAGGCCTAAATTCTCAGGTTCACAATATTATTTCAAAGCTGTATCCTTTTTCGTAAAATGTGGTTGCAATAACTACTATAGGCCTAAATTTAGGCCTAAAAATTTAGGATAAGCCTTTTGATTATCCCTATATTTGCTGATTTCGTATATGATTCCTAATACCAGGTTCATATAGTAGGTAAATTCCAGTAGTACTAGACAAGAATCATTGTTTTTATTATTATTTTTTATAAATATATTTCAAAGAGTATTTTACAGATCACCTTAAATTCCTTTTAAGCAGGCTAAAAGGGAAATGTTTTCCTTACTTGTGGATTGGTCGGAGTAATCCTTATCTCTATATGACCTCTTATGTGAGTAGTCTCTATTAATTTTTCTATCATGGCTTTTTTCCAAATTTATTTTCTACTTTTCTACTTATAATTGCGCACCTCTATTTCTGTTTTATATTATCATTTTATTTAGCGCATCGCCATGTGGCAGGGGTCAAATTAAAATTATAATCCTCGTTAACGGTGCACATAGTCTATCTGCATCATTGTTATTAAAAGTGTTTATTTTTACTAAGTGTATATCATTATTTCCAATTCATTACTGACTTAGAGCTGGAAATTAATTTCACTAGATTAGATAATAATTAATTCACTAGATTATAGTAGATCACGTGAAGCAAATAATAAGCGCGAGCGCCCGCCAGCGCGACCCGGTGCGGAACCGTACGCCATGAACCCGCCGGCGTCCAAATATTCTACGCCCTCGGTCGCGAATAATATGGAACGTCTCTTGTATTTCAAGAGTCTGGTAGGGCATACATCCTAGAGGTGATATCTTTTGGATATCGTCCCATTCAGTATGTATAATATTAGTTTGGTTTTCTCGAAACTAAATTAATTTGAGAACCTATGATACCATCTGTGTTCAAAGCTGCATTATTAGTTTATTTTAAATTATCCTGGTATATCAGTGTTTTTACAAACCAAGTGAGATATTCTCGATATAGTAACGAATTGCATAACGAAACCTTGAAAAGGGAGAGAATGGGATAACTTTCTAATTCGCATTTAACTCTACGTCGCATTATATTGTAGTGTATGTATACTTTTAAGGTTATATAAAACTTGTTTTACATTCCTTTAAGTAATAAGATCTTAAAGGCATACACAAAAGAGGAACATAGCCAGCGTCACATCACAGCCGGAATATTTGTTCTATTTTCCTCAAGGAATTATAACTTTAGATAAACAAAACAAATGTTTTTCATAACATATCAATCCATAAATGTTCTTTTCAAAAACTAAATTGTTTTTCAAGAAACTTTACCAGTTAAATGTTACTCTTTCTGATAAATATAAATTTAAACATGTAAATCAAGTAAGAAATAAAATGAACGAATCATAATTTAGGAAACGAGTTTTTGAAAAATACAAAAATGATTGTAATGAAAGTTTTACAACATCGTATCAATAAAGAAAAATTTTCGGACCGCGTTAGTATATATTACGCGACGGCGTTCAGCGTCGGGTTCCGTCAGCCGGTCGCGCTTGCGGGCGCTCTTGCGGTTTGCTTCACGTTTACATACATATAAAATTCTAGTAATTATATTATTATCTGATATAAAAAATTGTCACGTGTACATTAATTGTTAAAGGTATTTTATTATAAATCATGATATTACACTTAGTAAAAATTAAAATCCACTTTTAATAAAATCAGATAACTTGGTGCACCGCCTTTAAACAGCTTATAAACTTTTGACTATGATTTTAAAATGAGTTGGGTCTAAAAAGATAATTAAACACACCTGCTCAAATACAAGTTAAAGAACAAAGTTAATTTCAAAAGATGATATAATAATAATACTGTTCGACCAATCACATACGAGCTCAATTAGAGATAAGGATTAGCTCTCGACCCAATCACAAGTAAAGCCCAATAACAATGTTCTAAAATCTACAATCATAAATGATCTTTCCGATGCAGAAGGTTATCATAAAGTTTGAAATATTATTTAAAACATGAAATTAATTTTAAAACAATTAAGAAGAGCGTTCAACTTATTTCTGCATCGATTGAAGAGTCTTATTTAAGCTTAAATCAGCATGGGATACATAAATAGTAGCTTTATCCTAAATTATAGCACTGAAATTTAGCCTAATAACGTAGATTATTGCACCAATTTACAGTAAAAAGGTTCCAGTATTGAAAAGTTATTATTTTGACCGGGAAATTAGGCCTAAAGTCGCCCGCGGGCTACAAAAAGGTATCTTACTTTTCTCTCCAAATTAAAATGTTGTAGTTATTCAATAACACATTTTGCACAAGGTGTATACGATCACCGTATCGTGTAAGGAATGCGGCAGTTGTTGTGTTTCTCGCGATGGATTGTCAAATTGTACAATAGATAATAATAAGGGATAAAATAATAATAATACATAAGAAAATTCCGAATTATCTAAATAAACTGGACTGATATTTCAGTTGATAGCCACTCATCTGAGCTAATAATGTAAATGTAAGTGCAATATAATATTATTTTGTAAATTAAGACTTTGAAATATTTTACCCAAATACCTTATCTCTTTGCATTCCTCACATGATGAAAGAAACTGCATTTTTTCTTTTATACTATAGTTACAGTGCTTAAAGATGAATGTAAGCAAGTATATGTCGTAGAACAAATACGTGGTCATAAGCTTGGCTGTTAGAGGAGGGACTTAGGGGCTACTCCTTACTGAGTTTAATGATTTGTTGTTTTCAATAGTTCTTGATTAAAATATATTGTTTTTAATAAAATTTTCATAAAATCTTTTAGTGAAAGTTTTATTTTTATAAAACTTTGCATTTATAAAGTTTATTAAACAAATATATTTACGTCAATAATAAATTCTTTGTTTCAAAGATAATGATTGATTTTATTATAGAGAGTTTTTAAGAAATACTTTGAATAATTTAGTTATATTTAACTTTATTGACTAGAATATAAATCTTGAATTATAATTAAAACATTATAACACGTAATACAGAGAACAAGAAGTTTATATGATGTAAGTGACTCGTGTGCGTGTGGTGTGTGTGATTTTTGTTTTTTTTTTTGGTAAATCTGTATGTGTGTGTGGGTGTGTGATGTTAAGTAGAGAGTCTGTTGGTTGGGAGTGTAAGGTAAAATCTGTGTGTGTAAGTAAATATCGTGTGTGTAAATAGATAAATCTGTTATTGTGTAGTGTAAAGTGTAAATGTATAGTGTTCATAGGGTAAATGTAAGTGCCATTAGTGAATATGTGTTTAGTCATAATAGTGTCCTTGTGAATGTGTGTATAAGTGTTAAGTGTGTGTGGTGTGTGTGATGTGTGACCGGCGTTTGTTCATGTATAAGTGTAAATTTGTAAGTGTCTTTATGGGTAAATGTTAAGTGTAATAGTGAAATTGTGTGTATTAAGTTTGTCATAGTGAATTGTGTGTTATGAATAAGTGTAAGGTGGCGTGTGTGTGTGTCGTGTGTTGTGTGTGTGGTGATGTGTGTGCTGTGTGTTCTTAAAGTAATAATAACTAATAGGATGATATTATGTAAATCAAACACTACAATGTTATGATAATATAAAATAAAATAAAATAATAAAAATATAAAAATAATAATTAAAAGTTTTTTATAAACGATAAATAAATTACTTAAAAAGTATTAAAACAGAAATAAATAAAACATTTCCTGATTTAATAAATATATGAAGTTAAAGTAGTAGTAAAATATGAGTTAAAGCAGTAAAACATTATGAGTTAAAGCAGTGAAAAATACTTGAGTTTAAGCAGTAAAACATTGAGTTAAAAGCAGTTTAAAGCAGTAAAGCAAAGTAAAATCAAAGATACTATCCTCGCCCTTGGCTGTAGGATCAACAAGCCTCTACTTAGTAGTTTACTGATTTCTACTGCTTTAAGGTACTGTAATGTTAATAAAATTTATATGAGCTTAAAGCAGTAAAACTAGGAAAGCAGTTAAAAATGAGTTAACAGCATGTAAAACAGTAAACAAATAAGTACTGTACTTAATCCACCTTTGGTTGCTTATGTGACATCTCATGATTTACTGATTTACATGCATTTTAAGGTATGGTATGTTTAATAACATATTGTACTTAATGTATGTACTTAATAAACGGTAATGAAGTTTTAAAAAGCAGTGTAAAAATTCATGATGTAAAGCAGTAAAGCAGAGATGTTAAGCAAGTTTAATAAGCAAAAATATCTCAGGTGTATGCAGTGATTTAAAAGCAGATTTAAAGCAGTCAGTCACTTAGCAGAAAGTAACAAGTGGTAAATCAGGAAAAGCTCAAATTAAAGTACACTTAACGATCTCTAACTCATTAGACATTTACTGATTTACTGCTTTCTTAAGGCTATGATAATGCTTAATAAATCATATGAAGTTAAATTTTGCAGTGGTATATAATCATGTGAGTTAATAGCAAGTAAAATATTGTATATTGGCTTATAACTTTTCTTAAATGCGCATTTTCAATTTGTTAAATTGTTAATTAGATCAGCTACTTCCTTGCTGTTTGTCCGCAGATTATTGTAACTACACGACTCAGTACGTCGACTCTATCATCGATTTGAAATTAGTCGCTGATGGGGTCATTTACACAAAACCGCTTCCTAGCTGTCTGATACTCGGTTCCTTGGATCCTGGACTCTTTTATTTTAAGTAAAATGTGTGTATATGACTGTCAATGTAAGATATTGTTACCTAATATATATATATATATACTATTATATATATTATATATATATTAATATATATATATATATATTATAAATATATATAGTATATATTATATAATATACTTATTTATTATATATATATATAACCTATATAAATATATTTATTATATAACATGTGTTGTGTGTGTGTGGCTTGTAGGTATTAGGTATAGGTGTGAGCTAACGGCGGTGTTGTATGTAAGTCTTATGGGATGGTTGTATGATCTATGGCGGGGTTGGTGAGGGTAGATGTGTGTGTGTGTATTATAGGTGCCTGATAGGTTGAAGATATGTATGTTTGTGTGTGTGTAGGTGTAGGTAGGTGTAGGTAAGTATCTATGGGGTGGGTGTATGTGTGTGTTGTGCATAATTAAGCCTACGTGGTCGTAGTGATATGCTGTGGTTATAAATCAGCCTAGCGGTTGCGTGTCGTTGTGTTGCATAAGTGTCTCATTAGTGATGTTGTAGGCGTGTGGTGGTAAGTTGAGCTAGGGTGATGTACTAGGGGTGGGTCTGTATTGTGTGTGATAATGTGTAGGTGTTAAGTGTGGAGTGTAGTGCTCTTTGTGGGTTGTATGTGTGTATAGTTAGCCTAGCGGGTGTGTGGCGTGTGTGTATATAAATTATCTAACCGCGTCTGATGTGTGTGTGTTGTTGTGGTGTATATGTGTGTGTGTGTGTAAGTATGTGTATAGTATGTATGTGTTGTGTGTGTGATGTGGATACTGGATTGCAATTCAAGTTTTACTCTTCTCTCTCATCACTTAGTACTCTCGTTGTTATACTATATATAATTATATATATTATATATATATATATTATATAAATATATATATATATAATATATATATAATTATATCTATAATATATATATATATATTTATAATATATATATATTATAATGCCCAAATTGATATAAAATTTTCAGATTTAATTTGGTAAAAGTATGGAAATAGCTGATTCCAAATTTTTGATATGTATAAAAATAATGATTTATATATAAGTAACAATTCTTTAGATATTGAAGGGCATTCAGACGGAGCCCAATCTGTTAAGTTCAATACATTTGCCTGAGTGGTTAGGGGGGTCGAGGTCAAGTTCGGTCAGTGACTGTTATAGGTCACTTTTTTTAAAATTCCCGGCTAATTATTCCTGCGGGTGGGAATGATTAGCATTAGAAGATAGAAGTGATTAATGCGGCATGATACACTATACATGTATGCGCAAACGTCTGTTGCGCATATACAATGGCTAAGTAGTATAAAATGACAGGGGGTGACCACTCCTTAAAGAGGGCCCAAGGGGTTCAGGATACATGTGAAACCTTCCAGAAGAGCACAAGAGCAACTATATAATAATATCCATATATATATATATAACTATATATAATATATATATATATAATTATATATATAGTTAATAGTATAATTATTATATAGTATTATATATAATATATAATATATATATATATATTATACGCTGTATTGAAATTCATTAGCATATATAGATAGTGAAAGGCGAATTTGATAATATCTGCTAAGTTTCATTAGGTTCAAATGAAATCTATGGTTTTAATTAGGGGAATTAGGAAGACCTCCTTTTGGGGAGCACAGATCAGTTAAAGCAGTACACGGTGAGTGGAACGGGTTTAGAGATACGGTGAATGGAACGGGGAAGTGAGGATGGACTGGATTTGATGAGTGGTGTGTGTTTTGTGGTTGTATATGCATGTAGTGAGTGTATGTTTCTATGGATGCATTCGTGGATATTAAAAATACATTCATGGATCCTACGTGAATTAATAAACTGAAATATTCGGTTATTAAAAAGGACCATTAAAGAGATGAGTATATTAGAAAAACGAGAGATGGCGAAAAAACACTTATCCGGCGTGGGCTTTAGTGTGGTGCTCGGCGCGGCTCTGCGGTTCGACGGGCTTGGCGGATAAAAACGCGACGATTTGAGATGACTGCGACGAATTAAACGCGACAATGACGATGACTGCGACGAGGCCGGCGACGGATTTGCTAAAACAAAGATCAACGACGATGAAAATAAATTAACAAGACACTTCGCTTTATAAAACAAAATGGCGGAACGCAATGAAAAAACAACAAGGTTGCTGCCTTAAAAAAAGGTTTCAGGAAAAGAACATGAACAAAATAAAATAGGGTAGTGGCATACATAAACTTAAAAAAAACTAACGAACGTATCTGAAAAAAAGAGGGGGCTCCACCCCTTTGGGGACTCCCCCTTTGGGGTGAATCCCATACATAAAAAATCAACCCAGGAAAGTACGTTGTGAATCTTGGATGACAAAACGATACCCTAAAAAACACCCATGAACCTACGTGAGTGAAAAAAATATATGACTGTACTGACATACGACTTGAAGGGTCGACGACCCCGGAGAACGCTTCTATGACCCCGAAAACCCTTAGTTTAACCCAAAAAACGACTTAATACGTCAAAATATCAATGTTGCAAAATGTTGCAAATTTTGTTTGCAACATTTGCAACATTGCATGCAACATATGCAATGTTGTCATTGCAACATTGACTGGATGCCGATCTCCCTCCCTATACTACTGTCGTCTGCTTGCGCTACTGTAAGAGAGAGACTGCTGCTTGTGTAACTGTAGGAGAAACTTCTGCTTGCGTCACCGCAGTTCAACTTCTAGGGTCACCAATTATGAAGTAAGAGAAGGTGGGCTTGTAGTTATTTCTTCTTCTGTTTGCTCTTCCGCTTCATGGGTAGTAAGTAGTTGAAGTTCTCTTGAAGACTCTCTTCTTGTTTAAAACTTCTTTTTAGATTGGATAGAATAATTTACTTATGTATAAAACTGCTTTAAAAACTAATTTTAACAATTCTACGCACCACCCCTCAAAACTACTGCTAATAACAAGTTTATTCATATTCTCGTTTTCACTTTCTCCTACAACATGCAATTCTTTAAGTCTAATCTCCATTGCAGATCTCCAAATTTCTTCAATAAACAAGCTTTTTATAAAAATATAATATTACATAAAATGGTGCAAAATGCTGCAAAAACATTATATTAAGATCAAGGATTTTTACATTAATTTTTATATCTCAAATTAAATAATAAATATACATCAAAAAATCTTATAAGGATGTCACGCGATATTCGTTACTGCAATTCTTTCCGAACATATCAAACATTAATAGCAAACAATACTTACAAATCGAACGTTAGAGCTTCACAGAAATCTATTGGCATTAAGCTCTATATTTTTATAAGTTTATTTTTAAATACTCTAGCTTGTTGGACTAAGATTCGGACACGAATACCTTTTATAATCAAAATTTGAGTACTACTTACAATTTGTCCACCAAAAAGTTCCCTTTCCTCGACTGGTACATCGGCGTACGTTGATCAATTTATAAATAAAAACTCTCATTTTTAGTTTTCTTTATACTTTCCCATAGGTCAGTGATGAGTTCCGTGTTGGTGAGGCGCAATTTTTAGTTTGGAAGGATATAAATGTTTGCTCATGCGATGAGCGAACATGCTGTTTGTTAGTCGTACGATTGTTCGCTAGGCGGCTTAAAGGACTGCTTAGCCTCGTTTCAGTTTCTGTTTTGCTGATGGTTATGTTATCTATTGTGTATTTGTTGAATAGATTCAGAATCGTGCGTCAACAAGTGAGTGTTTACGGCTCAGATATTAGGAGCTTTTGTTTTGTGGCTTTATAGCTCATGTTTGTTTATGAACTACCTTGGCGGTCTGAGTCCATTAAGTACTCCGAGGTTGTCGATCTGTGGTGTATTAGGGTATATAGTATGATTTTATTTGGTCGAAGCGTGAATATTCTGTATCCTCCTCCTGAGCTCCAGCCATTTTTTGAAAATTTAGGAATGGGTCAGATTTGTTTAACCTGTGTTCTTAAGTTCTTGGTGGTGATAGTTTGGAATGGATGGAGGTCAATTATCAAGAAAAGTTATTGTTTATGTTTGTGTGGATTGATTGTTGGTTGTGGAAGATCGCTTGTGAAATTAAGTTGAAAGAGGGGTTGTGGTGGGGAAAGGAGTTGTTCTTGAGGTACGCGTTTTTTACGTTTACTGTTAAGGGATTGTTTGTTTGTTGTCTGTATTGAGCTGTTCTCCCTGATCGGAAATTAAATATCCATTTCTATTAAATTTGTGCCTGCTAATTAGATTTTTTATTAATAGTAAGTTGTGTTAGGAAACGTGTCAAAAGCTTTGTTTGATATTTATTGCTTATAAGGTTGTTTGTGTGTGGGGTTTAGAGTTTAAGACGTTTATTTTTGGTAAGATGTTTATGAAGTTCAGTCTGTTGGTTGAGTGGTTTTGTTAGGAAAGCCATAGTTGAGCAACTGTTTGGGGATGTGTGGTGCTATTTTGTTTAAAATGAGTTTCTAGAAGTTTAAAATAGGTGCCCCGATAGTATAAATGACGTATTGGACGGATATAGGAGGAACGGCGGTTCTCACTGTTCGGTTCTTTCATGCGTTTTACATATTTCGTCTTCTCTTCGGTATATTGCCTTCATTTTTCCAGTATGGTAGCGTCTATTAGATAATTGCAGCTAGATTTGCGATTGTATAACTGTGAGGGGTTTCCTTCTTGCGTAAATATACTATATTACTATTATAGCTATTACTTTTCCTCCTTATATATTTATATTATACTAATATATATCTATTTATACTATATAAATATTTTCCTTTTCCCTAATGTTCAATATTCCTCATTTATACTTATCTTATATATATTTACTCTCTATATTATCTTCTTATAAAGTGATTATATATACTATACATATATTTTATAATATCATATATTTATATATATATATATTATTATACTATTATTCTCTCTCTCTATATTATATTATATATATATATATATTTAAGTATATATATACTATTATATATATATATATATCATAATATATTATATATACTATTTATATACACTATTATATTACCTATCTATTATATTAATATAATATAAACTATTAATATATATTGAGTATATAATTTTTATTATAATTTCATATTATAATATAATTTATTTCATTCTCTCTCCTTTTCCCAACTTTTCTCTGAATGCTCGTATTTCTTCTTGTTAGCCTTTTGTTTCTCTTCTCTCTTCTCTGCAATTTTTTTATCTCTATTTATATACTATATAGTATATATATATAGCTAATATATTTAACCTATTTATATATATTTTACTTTATACTCATATATAATAATATTTCCTCATTTGTATAATATACCTTGTAATATTTATATATATATAATATAGTTAATAGCTAGCAACCATGCAATATATTACTGTTATATTATACTATATACAAATATACAATACTCTTTTACTTATATATATCTATGATATATACTTATAAACTATATTTATATCCATACATATATATATTATATACCTATATAATTATATAATATATATATATAAACGTGTGAGTCGATCAAATATTTTAAGACAAAATTCTGTATGCTTATTTGGTATCTAAAAACACATTATTTACCATCGTGAACGTATATCTTTATGTACACATGTACGTACGTAGCCATGTATGTATTTATATGTATAGATATGTGTATAAAATATTGAAGTTCGCTTGATTGATTCCGTTAATATACGTATTATTGAATAAGATTATTTGTAGGAGATTCACTTTGATTTCGTTGTTCGTTTTGATTTGCAGAGATTTTTCTTTCGGTATCAATGATTAAATATCTTCTTTTTGTAATATAGTGGAGGAAAAAAAATATTGATTTTTATTTTTTTCTTATTTTTTATTTTTATTTATTATTAAGTTTGAGTGATGGACTTTATGAACAATTGTTATTGAAATCTCTCTCTCTCTCTCTCTCTCTCTCTCTCTCTCTCGTCTCTTCTCTCCTCTCTCTTCTCTCTCTCTCCTCTCTCTCTCTTCTCTCTCTCTCTCTCTCTCTTTTCTCTCTTTTCTCTTTCCCTCTATTATATATTTACTATATATTACTAACATTTATTATTTATAAACTAATATATTTTAATATTAAATACTATATTTATAATTTCTATATACTATTACGATTTATATTTTATTATATTTTACATACATTTATTTAGATTAAAACTGGTTTAATATTAATATCTCGATATTATTATTATTCATTATTTATGATATAATATTATTATTTACTCATTCATTATTATTTTTTATTATTATTAGTATTTATTATTAATATTATTTATAATTATTATTTATATTATATTATATATTTATTATTATTATTTTTAAACACTTTTCTCTTTATAATTCAATGAGTTTTTAATCCCGTCTTCCTCAGTTCATTAAATTGATTTTAATATAATTACTTTCTCAATTGAAAAATCTCTCTTTTTTTCTCTCTCAACTATATATTTATTTAATGTTTTCACCATTTATTTTACTATATTATTTAATATTAGTTTCATTTTTATTTCTTTTTTTTAACTATTGCATCATCTTTTAATGCTTCTCTGTTATTATTCTTATTTTTTTATTATTATTGATTATTATTTTATTATCCTATTATTATTATTATTATTTATCTATTATTAATTCATCTATTATTATTATTATTAAATATTATTTATTATTATTATTTAATTTAATTATTTATTATTGTTTCTAATTATTATTTATTATTGTTTTCTAATTATTATTTTTATACTTATTATTATTATTATTACTTAATTATTATTTTATTATTATTTATTATTCATTATTATTATTCATTAATTATATTTTATATTATTATCTATTTTATTATTATTTTTAAATTATTTTTATCTATTATTTATAGTATATTATTATATTATTCATTTTTTATTTTATTATTATTTTCATTATTTATTTTTATCATTGAATTATTAATTTATGGAAATCTTCTCAATTATCTTCTATTATCATGTCATTTATTTTGATTATTATTATTATTTTACTTTATTTTTATGATTATATTTTATTTAATACTTTTTTATGATTATCAAATTAATTATAGTTTGTATTTCTATTTTTAATTTTAACTTTTTATTAATGATTATTTTTATTAATCATATTATAACTAAATCCCAATAATATACTCAAATAACATTACAATATGCAAATATGAATAAGCTAATAAATTAAAACATAATAAATAATAACAAACCTATTAATAAAAATAAGAATGGCAGAATTAATAATATAATAAAACTATATTTCATTATGTTTACTCATTATCAAATAAAATTATAAAAAATATAAATAACAAAAATAACTCTTATAGTTAATTCAATTAAATAAAAATTTATATTCTTGATAATAACATATAATAATAAAACAGAACAGATATACTAAATAATAAACTAAATCAATAAATAATAAACAGTTATTAATAAAATAAAAAATAAAATAAATAATAAATAAATAATTAATATAATAATAAATAATTAATTAAATAATTAAGTAATAATACATTAACAATAAAATAATAAAATAAATAAATAATAAATTATAAAATATATTAATCAATTATAATAATAAATATATTAAATAATAAATAATAATAGAATGAAATATATAAATAATCAACGTATATTTGAAAAATAATCAATAATAATCTATAATAATAATATATAACAATCATAATAATAGTAATAGTATATAATATATAATATATATAATATCAATTAATAATAATAAAATAATAATCAATATATTATTAATTATATCATAATTATTTCATAATTAATACATATATAATAATTAATTCCATTACGAATTCAAAATTTACTTGTTTTATTTATTTATTTAAAATTTGCTTCCATAATTTATATTAAAATATAAATTTACTTTGACATAATAATAATAATAATGATTTAAATTTATTTTTTTCTTTTCATTTGATTATTGCAAATATTTAATCGTCTTTTTAAAGCTTCAAACTTTTGCTACCACTACCCAAAGACTCAGACCACCACAATGTTAAATAGACTCGCATTTTTTCCCATATCGTTATGAAGATAATCCTTCCCATTCTTTGTTTCTTTTCTTTTTTATCAATTAATTAATGTAGATATATCTAAGATTATATAAATTTTTTAACCAAGGTTGATGTGCGTCATTTTCATCTGCACTACTGTCTCCTTCTCTTTTCTTTCATCTCTCTCTCTCTCTCTTCTCTCTTCTTCCTGTTTCATATCCTCTGTCATTTCTCCTCTCCTTTTCTTCTCTTATTATTTCTATTCTCTTATTTCATTTCTCTCTCCTTTTCCTATTATTTCTTTGATTCCTCTCTCATTTCTTTCTTGTTAGTCCTTTGTTTCCTCCTCCTCTCTTCTCAATTTTTTTATTACTTCCTATTATATTCCCCTGATTTTTTTTCTTTATTATTAATATAATTTCTCATATATTTTTTTCTTTCTCTTTTTTTCTTCACTACTATTCACGTTCTCACCTTCTTCTTCTTCTTCTTCTTCTTCTTCTTCTTTCTTCTATCTTCTTGCTTTCTTACTTCTCCGACAACAAAGTCTTGCTTCTCTTCTTGCTTCTCTTCTAAGCTTTAATTTCCTACTTTATTTAATTAATTATTTATCTTGTTTTCCTTGTTCTAATCTTACTATCAAATTTCTTTCTTAATATCTTCATTATTATAATATTTATATTATATTATATTACATCTTTATCTTCTCTGCTCTTCCATCCTTTCTTTCGTCTTTATTATCTCCTTATCATTACCTTTCTTCCTCAACTTCTCTTCAATCTTCAATTTACATTCAGCTCGATCATTCTCTCTCTCTCTATCTCTCTCTCTCCTCTCTCTCTCTCTCTCTCTCTCTCTCTATATATATATATATTAAAAAAATTTATATAAATTGTTATCTATATAATATATGCCTATTAAATAAATTTTATACTATACTATTTTATACTAATATATATATATATTATACTCTCTATATATATATTAGCATTTTGAATATCATTTATTTTAACGGCTCATACATGATTAGCAGCATCCTCTTAATTAAAAGTAGGGAAACAAATTGAAAACAATAAATCGTTTCATTGTTTTATATGTTCAATTATATATAAAGGCAAATATGTTTCCGGTTAACGTCTGGTTGTCTCGAGATGTATTACGAGGATTTATGAGACTGGCAAAAAGCGAGTTTCACGGTCTCCTCAAAGGAGGGGTTATTGGAATGAAGAAATTCAGAAGAGCGAGTTGCCATTGCAAAAGCGATAGTATATAAAAACAGCTATGACAAAGTTCGACATCTTTAAATAAAAAGGAAAGAGTTAGTAAGAGTAGGATTGTGGACGACGGGGGGGGGACTAATATCCTCCCCCTCCGGGGAGGGTCTCCGGAACCCCTGCACCTCTTGTGTTGTAGGTGTCACTGGCGCGCTCATCCTACCCCCTCCGGTTCGCGTATGATAAACTCGTCCCCCCTCCTCTGTCCCCCATCGGCTCGAGCCCCCTAAAAAGGGATATTTGTTGAGAAGTAAAAAAAGCCCTGAATCCTCATTATTAAGGATAGTAGTATCTGTGGAACCACCCCGGAGATGTAAAGAATTTTTCCTATAAGGTTGAGCAACGTCCTTATATAATCTAAGCATCTGGGGTGGAGAGAAGTTCCGTAGGTGCCTCAGAACACACAATCTTTTATTATATTGTTTAGATAATGAAAAATGTTATCCTTTCAAGAAAGATGATCACGAGAAAAAGATCACGATAAAAAGATTACGATAAAAAGATCAAGAGTAAAGAAAACAGACGAAAAGTTAGAAAGATATAAGAAGATCACGAAGAAAAGATCACGAGAAAAGATCACGAGAAGAAGATCACGAGAAGAGATCACGAGAAAAGGATCACGAGAAAAGAATCACGAGAAAAGATCACGAGAAAGAAGATCACGATGACATTATTAGTGATCACAGATAAAAAAGTCACGATAAAAAGAATCTACGAATAAAAAGATCATTGAGAAAAAGATCACAAAAAAAGATCACAAAAAAGATCACGAGGAAAAAATAACGAAAAAAAGATCACAAGAAGATCACTAGAAAAATAAACTCCAAGAATATTAAGAACAGAAGAATGAAAAATTCTTTTCAAAAAAGATGTTAAATTTGTTTTAATGATCATGTCGAGTAAAAATAAGAAAGAATTGTATTTTTGAGTCATTGAAAACAACCACATTTTCTTTATTCCAGCTAAAAGACATGATAAAGATGAGAGGTCAGTCTCGCTTTAGAGACGAGTGACGTGATGAGGTAGAGACTCGAGATAGACGGTGAGAGTGATTCCTCGCACTGATCGTAGAGACTTGAGCTCTCTCTCCTTTTCTTAGAGATGTACCGATTCCTGATCTTTGATGATGATGTTATCTTCTGACGCATGTATCTACGTACTGCAGAGTACTGCATGCCTATACGTTCCCATCCTCATCTGCTGCTTATTTCTCCTGTTTCTCGTTTAGTCTCGTCTCGCTCTTTTCTCTCTATACTCTCTCTCCATCTTTCATGCGTAGCTTTGTATGTTCTTTACTTGTGTCTATGTCATGACAATATACTTGGATTTATAGGTAATGGAAGAACCAAAATCATTATCATTATAATGAAAAAAATACTATTCTCACCAATAATAGTTGCATGTTTTGAACAGAAGTCTGGAAAACCAATATTGATAGATTTAAAGGAAGAACTCTGATCGTTATCGGTTATCAGCTCTTAACTCTTATACTCTTAACTATATCTTTACTTCATCATCTTCTCTTCTTTTAACTTAACTTAACTTAACTTACATTTCTAACTTAATTTTACCTTAAACCTAATTTTACTACTTATAATCATTTAAATTAACTTCAACTTATCTTAACTGAAAAACTTAATCCTTAACAACTTAACATAATAACTATAATAATCCTTAACCTAACCTAACTAACCTAAAAACTATTTTGATTTTCTACAGAGATAAGAAACCTCAGTCACAGATGGTTATCACAAGACGAAACATAAACACTGAATAAAACAAGTTTATAAATTAAAACTTTGTGCCAGACTCAAACGAAAATCTTCGATATGCCCAAGTACTAGCTATATATATATATATACTCATTATACTTATTATAGAGCATATATATATATATATATATATATATATTTATCATATCTATATTACATATATATATATTTATATTACTATCTATCTATACTATTCTATACTTATGTAACCCAACTTCATATATACTTATATCATTGCTTATATTTTCTCTATCATATATATATATCATATCTTATCTTATCATATTACTTATACTTATACTCACTTATATCTCTATATTTTCTTACTACTTCTCTCTCTCTTCTCTCTATTTCTTCCTCTCTTACACTTTCTC
>JABUQX010028267.1:17500-52013 GCA_015478945.1 Trachelipus rathkii | reverse complement strand
AAGAAAAAAAAAAGGTGGTTAAAACAGAAATGGACAAGAAGTTCCATTAGGATACAGGACGGAGTAAATAATAAAACATAAAAAAGGAAAAAAAAAAATTATTTTTATTAAAGTTAGAAAAATAAAGCTAAAAAATAAAAAAATTTTTTTTTTTCTATTTTATTTTTATATAAAGATGTTCCTCACAAAAAAACAAACAACGACAAAAAATAAAACAAAAAAAAGATACTAACACCCCGATGCTGTATGGAATGTAGTCAGCTGAGAGGGTGAGAACATATCCAGCTGCTCGATTATGTGAAGCGTATTGGTGACTCAATCGCTCGCTCCGGCGGTTTCGAGGGGGGGACGAGCTAGTGTCTCAATCCGTGATAGCTGTTGAGTCAGGCACAGAGGTAGCGGAAATGAATTCTCTCCTCTCCCCATGGAACTACCTTAACCAGGACAGTTTCACAGGCCTAAATTATTATATGTACCCCTAGTGGCCCTCTTTACACATATAGTATTATATATATAAAGGTATCCATTTAATAGAATTATTATGCTCTTATATCTCTGCCATGTATATATATAACACAATATAAAGAAAAAATGGTAATATAGTACCGGTAATATATATATAATTTAGTTGTATCGAGAGACTGCATAGTATAACTATAGTAGCGGGTTCCTATTACCGAGTGAGGACCATAAACGTATAGTATATTTAATATACTGAATTATAAATAAATATATAAAATAAAAAAACTTACTTCTCATAATATAAATATATATAGAATATTAAAATTAACTTATTATAATGTTCATATATATATAGTCTCCCTACTGAGTGAAGCTGGAGGGCCGAGGTCTCCGCCGAAGCGAACCTCCTTTGTACTACTCTGTGACTTGTCTTTAACTCTCTCTCTTCTCTCTCTCTCTCGTCTGATCAGATTCCAATATTATTGCGTGATAGTAAATCATTTTTCGGGTCTCTCTCTCTCTCTCTCTCTCTCTCTCTTCTCTCTCTTATTATTTCAGATAAAATAGAAGTATAAACTTCTAATTCACGAAATATTTTCCGCTAATTATATATATCTTCATTTTCTAAATCACCCTAACGGACTATATACTAAAATGATTTATAAGATAGCTTATTATGTCATCGGTAATACCTGCCAATAATATATTAAGGTCTTATTGACGATATCTCGTATCATTATATTTAGGCGTGTGATAGTAGTAGTGTTATATCTATTACGGTAATGTTGAGCAGCTATCCCTGTAGGCTCGCATTATCTATATATATAGTCATATATTATATGTTAAGGCGTACTGGGTTACGAGGCATAAGAGCACTAGATCCGGAGACAATAACACTTACTTACCCGACTATTGTAAAGATGGGCTATAATAGTACTTTACGTGAAGATAAGTTAGAGGACTTTCCTACACCTAGTATAGTATTTATAAATATATACTATAGATTTTAAATATTGTATAATATAGTAATATATTTATAATTGATTTATTTATTAATCTATTCACCAATTTATTGTAGTTTTATATATGCCAATTAAAAAAATAATTATTTTATAAGATATTTTTGAGACGTTGATCCCGTTTTTACTTACCCTTAGTTCCTTCTCTTATAGGCATATCAATTGGATGTGTATACTAGGCCTATCCAATCTTATTGCTTTCCCTTTCATAATTTCCCGAGTGATTTAAGTATTTAACACATATATTAATTATTTTTATTCCGTAAATCGTTGTATTCCACGTCTCACGTTCCTCACTCTCCCCAAGGTAAACTAAAGATAGTTATAATGTTAGTATTAATGTGTAATTTCTTTTTCTTAAATTAAAACCGAGGAGCGTAAGGGTGGAACACAAGGGAAGGACGATTGTGTTTGATTGAGCAACCCGTGGAGATGTAAGATTTTTAAAGTTAGGTAAAAAAAAAAAATAAAAAACTTGAATTCAAAAAACACAAAAACTACAGGATTCGACGAATTATTATGTGTATGTTCACCCAGTCGAGGTGTCGAGCACTCCCGGTTATTGTCAATTTTCACGGTCTCTCTCTGCGGTTCAGGAAATGTATAGTTTATACGTCAGGGCCCTTAATGTAACCGTCTGATGAAATTTGCTTGTCGCCGGACCTCAGATTTGTCGGGAGAATTGGGGCACGAGGCCCATACAATGAGGATCCTTATAATGCACCGGCGAGTTCATAAGAAACAGGTTATATATTTGTCCAGGTAGGCAAAAATGCTCGATTATGAGAATGGCGATGCGATGGACCCCGGCTGGGGCCTGTACACGCGTTTTTGCTTTAAATTTTAACTATAAACTCTATCTGCGAGTGTAGTGTACTTGTTTGAGACGGTGGCTTTGGTACATCTTATTCCAATTTTCCTCAATGGGTTAGATGAACTAACTGGCCATTCCATGGGCATTTATTATTGCGTCCCGTTGGCCCTTTTTACCTTACCTCGTGGTTTTGATTATTGCTCTTCTCCGAGGACGAAAGACCAGTATGTGAAGTTCGTGGACTTGGAAAAAAAAGCAAAGAGAATTTATCATATAACTTTGGGTACCAAAACGTGGATTAGGAAAGAGATATACCGTTTCCATTTCTCTTATAATTAGTACAAACTCGGACTAGCACGAGAGGAATAAGACACGAGATCTGGGTTAGGGTACGCCGTCCTGACGGCTATATATATATATATTATATTGATATACTATAGTATATTATATAATATATATATAGGTGATATATTTTTTTTTGATTTACTCTATAGATATTATATATATATGATACTATACTATAGTGTAATATACTAGTATATCATAAAGTAGTATAGTTATTATATATACGATATAATAAACTCAAAAATCTAGTGAATATTATGATGATAACTAAGTATAATATATTAGTATATCCAATTCTTATAATACACTATGTCCATCTCCCCGGAGAGAGTAAAAATACGTTCTTCTGTTTCCTGTGCACGAGCCGAGGTTCGCGCAGCATCTCTGCTCCAGACACGTTCGACAACTCTGAACTGTTTCGTGATTCTTTTGGTCGGAATAAAAGGCGGTACAAAAAACGGAAGGCTTTAAAGTCGTACTTTCAGTTTTTGTCCGGCGACGGAGAAAACTGGTGGGCTGGTCACGTAACTCGCTGTGAATAGTTTTGCACGGACCCGAAACGAAGGATGGAATTGTTAGAAGATAGGGGAAGGTGCTTTATGCCTCGACCTGCCAAGGGCTTGGGAACGAATTCTTTAGGCAGTGTAGTAGGGAGTTACTGCATCTCAGGAACAAGTGCCAGTGGTTGTCGGGCCATTGAAAGGCCCCAGTCTCGAGGAGGCTCCGAGTGATATCTACGCATGGCAGAATACAGTCCCCTTGTGATCACGCGGCCTGTGTGCCCAACATAGGGCTTATTAAAGTAACCCGTCATCCTAAACGTTGTTGTATTTATAATCTATTATGTATTTATAAGAAAATATATTAATATAGATAATACATCTATATTATATATATATTTATTTATATATATCATATTATATATAATTATATATATGTTATACTCGAGTAGGAATCATGTCACAGCAGTATCAGTCTTAATAACATTGTTTACTTCAGAAGGAAGGAAGCTATATATGAATATTATTATATTCACCTTTATTTGGCGGGCGCCATCGTTAAATGGTGGGTTAGACAGACCTGGAGACCGTAATACCACGAGCTACCGTGATAACGCTCTCTCGGATGAAGCAAGTCTGAATCCCGAGGTTGATTCTGATAGGTATCACACTGCAAATACATTTGATTTTGAGGAATATTGTGCCGAGCGCTTTAACCCTCTGCATTCCCCGATGCCATCGTAAAGGGATGAAACTATATTCTTGAATTCTCCGGGCAATTTTGAAATTTAGGATTCCCAACCGTTGGTAGTCAAGAACGGCTTCTCTCAGGGCAGACATCCAATCATCGAAATAACCCGTCGTCCTCACTCATCCGCCGCATTCGAACAAGTACGTTTAGCAACGTCAGGACGGGGTGGACAGAGAACAGGAAGTAAGTTTCTTCTAATTATTATTTCTAGTTATTTGTTATTACAATAGATTATTACTCATAGTATTAATCATATATATAACTAGATATTTTATACATCTATAAGAAAGTCATAGTTAGATATATATATTATGTAGATACTTAATAATGTATTATTAATATAATATATTAGTATAGTCAAAATACCGGCGGAGATAATTATAATTACTCTCATCGGATTATTATATATATAATACATTATTATACTTATATTGCTATTTCATCGTACCACGATGTCCAACCATGGGTCCATATGTGTCATAAAGTCTCGGAAGGTGGACGGAATACAATTTATGTCCTGTAAGAGAAGGGTTGATTATCCAAACTCGTTGCCAGCGCAGAAATCTTTCAACGTAATATATGTGTCAACGGACCAGAAGCAACAGAAGAATCAGGCAGTCTACGGAGGAAGCTTTGGGATAACTTCTCGGCCAACATGTCTGTTGGCACGGCGATTCAGGGGGGAGCTCGGTATGTGTATTTTTAAATACATCGGCGATTCGTATTATCCGAGTTATATTATCTCTAGCATCACCTCCCGCTTCGTTTAATGTCAATATAACTCAAGTTTAACACATTAAGTCGTACTTTACTCTACTCTTAATGCACGAGTTTGCTTCCAGGTGTCTATTGAGTACAGCTAGATGAAGTAGCGGCCAAACGCACTTGGCAGCCTATAGATAAGGAAGCCTAGAGAGCCGTGTGGTAATCTCTCGAAGGATGAATTGAGAGGCGGAGCGTCGGCAGGACTTAGTGATAGCGTCGAGGACCCGTCCCTACTCCTGCGCGTCGCCTGTGATCCGGAGGTCGACGTGCCAAAAGCATGCGCTGGATGGAGAATGCGCAAAACTCCCCACTTAACTGCCCGCTATACGTCTGGGCTGGAGGCGGGACGAGAGATGGTCATACACTGGGCGCGATTGTCGTATGATAGGCGCAAACTCCAATCCAATTGCGAAGATCAGCGATTGCCTCAGGTTCTGTCTAGCCCTCTCAGTGCCTTCAGCGTTTGAACGAAAAAACAAGGAAGGGTAAGATATTTCAAATTGTGGGCGTCATTACGGTATATATTACAACCCTATAACTATATTTCACCTATCACGGCTTCTTTTTCTGAACCTCACTTCAGTATAAGCGAGCATTCTAAATTAGACCCTCACTACACGGTTTCTGCTTTTCCCTCTCTTCAAACGCAGATAAATCATCTGGTCAAACAGGTAGCGGCATTATTGTACTCAGCTGTGAATACCAATCAACGTCGTTTCAAGGATACCTGTCTACGATACAGATTCTCCATATCACATCAGTACGCCCCGCCCTTATCTGAACGTAATTAAATTCCCACTTCGAGCCATCTCGCAATCGAGTAATAGTTAACTATCTAATTTTTTCTATGTATACTCTCACTTTGGGAAAAATACTGATCTATGATCCCTAAAATGCTTGTATAATCGGTGATTACACCAGTTGTTTATGAATTTTCATTGCTCCGTTTTCCAGAAAAAATACGCGAGTAAGGGGAGATCTCTGGACCGGGAACGAATTGTAGATAGCTCCGAGGAAGCCGGAGTGAGTTGCAGGGGGGGTCGTTCACGGGTGACTATCTAGGTCTGGTTTCATGTACGAGAGTGGAGAAATAGGAGCTTGATCGCGATGAAATACTGCACTTTCCCTTTAGATGCGAGGTTGGTGTCTTATAATCTCTACCCAGTCCTTTGAAAGGAAATCCCACACGACACGAATTCAGGGAAGGAGTGGTGTGCGTGAATTATCGACAACACAGTACACAGACAATAAACAGTTATCGATACCACGCTGCTACTTTATAATGAGAGAATTTCGGCGGAGTATAACTGAAGTGAGTGTTAGCTTTCATTCACCAATGTTGATTTAGAACATATGGTAAAGAGCGTCCTAATCTCCCCAGCATAACATACGGAAATTACCTCAGGCAGGGTTTCTTTTTACGGGATAGTGACATGGGGGAGACATATTTCCACATCTTCCTGTTCCCTCATGAAGAAGAGATATTTCCACCAAAGTTCTTTTGCCTAGAATATCATTCTAGTTATCTGCCGTGTACCACTCTTTCTTAGAACACCTCCATTTTCTGAGTTGTTGATCTCTTGTCGTGAATTTACTTGTTATTTGTTTTCGATCGTCTGATATCGTGATCCGAGCATGTTGGAACGAATTTGTAGATGTTGTCAGTAATTATGTCATAATCCTCAGGAGGTGTTCCAATCTGGGTAACATTCGCCCTCGCTATATTGATGCCCTTTTCTTGTTGAACTCTTTTATACATTCCTCCGTTCAATAATAGTACAACCTAAGTATAATAACCGACAACGTTTCAGAGGATGATACGAATAACAAGCAATGTGTGGGATGTGGATTCAGGCAATTACGAGCATGCTATAGATCCACACATTCTAATGTACATAAAACCCCGACGTAGGGATGCACCAAAATGAAAAATTTTACACCTCAAGAATCTAACATTAAAATAGGTGGAGCAGTTTTCGCAAACTTCCGGGTCGCCAGCAGCCGATCGGCCACGTTGTATGGCCTACTCATCCTGTTGAGATTCTTCTCGATCCGTATTTGGTACTGAACATTTATTGAAGATAACCCTAAAGGCAATTGATTTTGCCTTTTCGTGATCGTAATTAGAGAAACATTAGGTTGTCCGAATATTCGTTTTCTTAAAGATGTGAACGACAAACTCGAGATAGTGTTTAAACCTCGTCCCATGTTTTCGTAAGAACATGCATAATCATGGGACCTTAACCTCTTTTGTAGTAATAGGCTATTGAAGCCCGTGAAGAATTACCCCATTTATTATGCCTTTTCCTGGAAAGAATCCATCAAGAATAGCTTGGCATAGTAGTGGTGGAGCTTACAGGGCACAACGTGGGGATATCAATGCTGGGGTCCAGTTTTTTGTGTCCACTCATGTCTATAGTTTCGACCAGACCATTACTATTATATATTCATCTCTACAGAAGACGAAGTGAGCAACGGAGTACAGATTAATGAACTAAAGCAAAAAGCACTAATGTAATAAATGTTAAAGGATGTCTGGACGACACCATGTGCGTCTTTACATCGTATGAAAATGCAATGTGGATTTCCTATAATGAGGAATGTTTAATTGCATAAAGATCCACTGTAAATACCTCTTACACGTGGCTCACCTTACTCGACAACGCAAATTCAGTAGGTTGAATTAAACAGGGGGGTAAACCCCTGGTCATGATTGCATGCATAATACATGTGGAGTATTGACGAGAAGGTATGGATAGACAGGACGAATACATCATCCATTTGTTTTATGGAATAGAAAATCAGAGTTGTACAGTGATGAGCTTTCGGCCAGGACGCAAGAAACATTTACCTCTATTATATATGAACTCTATATCATAGATAGTGCGTGAGGAGTTATACGTCGAGCCAGTGTGCCGTGAAAGTGAGGAAGGAGGACGCACAAAAAACGGATAGGTCCTTAACATTCGTAGTGAGCGCTATGCTAGTACGCAGCGTGTGGCAGGTGAGAAGAAGATCTAGATCAATTCCAGGAAACGCCTGTGCTGACCTTGCGCGGACTACGGCCCGTACTGAAATATTTCAAATTGTAGCTCTGGAAGGCAGCCGACAAAGAGTATGGAGACATACTGTGTACCAGGTCGCCCAGTACTGGTTTTCTCAAACTGACTACTTTAGGTTTGCAGAAAAACAAGAATCACCGATATCAGTTGAAGGTCCCTGATAGTGGCACGCGATAAAATTTGACACTTTCTCGATCTCTCCGTGTACAGGCAACCGACAATTGAACTTGCCAGATTGGCCCATCTCTATCCGTTACCGTCCGAATCATATCCTCAGAATACTGATGAAGCGGTGATGGAACAAAAATGTATAACGATAATGATTCATTTCTAACCAATACATCCAGTTTAAGGACCACGCTAATGTTTCATGACCTGCTGCACTGAATAAACGTTAAGATGAATGCATTACAGGTGAACTTTCTCAAGGATTCTTTCCTTACCGTATTTCAATATTCTTCACAATATTAATATAAGGGAAAAATTCCGGATAAGGAGGACCTTTGAGGCACATCGCATGTCCGACAGTGAGAAAGGGCTTGATTTTGACGTTGGTTCAAACTTTAAACAATAGAGGACTACGAGATTCATGAAAGGAAATGTATTTTCTTATTGTGAACAGTCGTTATATTCTTCGCCAATCCTTCGGAAATTCGGGGTATCTTCCTTACAGGGATGCATAAAGCGATACTGGCTACTTGATTGTCATTACCATTGCGCATTATCAGTTCATGAAATACTATAAAAATTGGCCTTCCATGCCTTGGAAAATACATGGCACATATTAAGGAGTAATTGATGATTCAAAGTAGCATGACGTACTGCATGACGGTGTGAACATTGGCTTCACTTTCACAGTGAGGGCTAAAGGGTCATCGAAATCGCATGAAATGCAAGGCAATGGGCGGTGCGCAGCGCAAGATTTAAAATCCAAAAATAGGTACCTAACTGACTAAGGTTAGTTAAATTCAGCTGGCCAATGATACCTTGCTTGACTATTAAGAGTCTTGCTTCCCGTCAACTCACGTTTAGATGAACAACGATAAACATGACATAAGGGACGTTCCCCCTCCATCCAATTTCTGATACAGTCATGTAAGAGATCTGTCCCTGTCTTACTCTTCCACCGGGCGTGTATTTCGATTATGGGCATAAAGATGTTAGACAACAGGTACTTACGAAAAAACATCTATGGCAACTCAAGATCTTGACAGGTTAGGTCAACTCATAGGACACACGCGCGGTTTATAAAGTCGCAAAGGTACGGTATGATGTAATATGGGAATGCGAATGGGGTAAAATGAAAAAAGAGTGTGAAGTCACTGTTGTAAACAACAACGACGAAACACGAACTGAGAAGTTAGCTAGATACGTGCAGATCAATGGTAATGAACTTGCATACATGCGAAATAAGATAGGGTTAGCAAGCCTTTACGGGGGGGCGTACAGAGCCGCTTCGGAGGGTATACTATATCCTCCGACAGAAGGGGTTCAATTGAAGTTATCTAGATTCAACCTCACACTGTATCCTTCTGTGTCAGAAAACAAAACCCTTTTGTCCAGCTGGGACACCAACGAAATGTGTTTACTGTGTAAAACGATCCACTTTTATGTAGATCAGGGTATCATAATATCTTTCGCACTACCTAAAAAAGTCTTGTTTCCAAACTCTGTCAGAGATTCATAGTCAGTTAGGGGAATACCACTTAATTTCTGGCTCTCGTTATGTTGTCGCGATCGATTACCTGCCTTCCTAGAATCTTGTAGAACTTCCTGTTTGCCGCACGGTATACCCGCTAGACAATTCGGTTGTTTTCATATATTCTCCTTAATCGTGGCATTAATAGACTTAGAACCATGCGCGCCCACGGCTATGAAGAATAAATGCCGCACAACGATAAACCTGCACACAGTCAGCAATTGTAAAGGTAAGTATACTGCCCTCCAGTCCACGATGCGTAGAAATCAAGCCGTGTATAGAGAAGGATGCAAAATC
Organism: Trachelipus rathkii; assembly: GCA_015478945.1. Lineage (NCBI taxonomy): Eukaryota > Metazoa > Arthropoda > Malacostraca > Isopoda > Trachelipodidae > Trachelipus > Trachelipus rathkii. Next base: position 42,299 of record JABUQX010028267.1, on the reverse strand, counting down.
TTTATGAGGTTCAAAAAGATTCCATGAAAAATTATGTGGACCATACTCCATACCTTACCTTCACACTTGACTATCTGTTCTCGGTCGAACTACATTCGAAACATTCTTGAAATGGGTCCACAAATACTGAGGCTTCAGGTTGCCACGCGCCTGGAATATCCGAATAAGACTGTGTTGAAATTCTTTCATACTGCCAAGATTCAAGAACATTGAGGTGCGTAAATTGATTCAGCCCAATATGAAAGTAATCATGGAATGCGTGATATAGCACCTAAATTACTTCATTCAATTTCATTTTTATGGTGGAAGAAAACTAGCTCCACGTCCAATTCCCAGTGAGCGTGTAAGGAATATCGTGTAGTGCACGAGTACTCGTCCGGTCTGTGGACCTAAGTAAGGAGCGGGATACTGATAAGAAGTTTAGATGATCATCATAGGGTGTTCACCACTGTACTAGAGTTGACTAGACAAGTAAGTTGAAGTTACACATACTGGCTTTCACTAATTAAAACTCGCACAAAGGTGGCTCCACAAAAATTGTAGTGTGCCTCTTTACCAGCAGCTTACGTATCGCAAGAGGGTCCCTGTGCTGTTTGAAATGTCTGAAATTAATATAAGCTTCTCCGATTTCATTGCTCACGTCTCTCTTCTTGCAGGTTCTAACAAGTACACAGGTTAATTACTTAGTTACGTTTATCCCGTAGTAGAATCCACCGCTCTCTGTGTGTTCAACAGCCCGCCCGTGAAGGCGCGTGATATGCATTCCTGATTTACGTGGGATACAAAAATTCTTCAGCCTGGCAACTACGGATCTCGGATCATGTCAATCAGTGATGGAGGACACGAGTTGCCCATGCAGGACCCCTGGTGATATTAGCTGATCAATGCTTTCTTCTCGTATCACCGGGGGATGCACGTGGCTTCCTCGATTTCGCGGATCTCGAATCCCTTACGTTCCATGGTACGAAAAGGACACATCAGACATGATTCGACTGCTATTGCTTACATTATGTATATGAGTTACAATAAGGGTTATTAACGCATTAGTCTCTGTAATGTCAAGTGTGTGTATTCATTACGGAGCATCATGAAGTCTTTAATCGCTCACAGTGCAATGGCCCACCAAAAGACTTAACTCTCGTCTTGAGAATAGATGATTGAAAGGGACATGAGCTCCGGCCAGAGTTAAGACCGAAGAGCAGATCATGCGGGGCGGGCAGTGCTCTCCAGTCATTTGCGATCACGCTCTTCCTCACAGGTTTGCGTCGCTAGCTCGTCTATCCCTACGTTCCAATTCCTAACAGGATTCCAGGAGACGCGCCAGTGAAGAGAGTTGCAGGAAAACAACGGGATCGAATATGTCGCTACTCACTCTGCTAAACGCAAATTTCCGATCAACCTTCTGCTGAACCACTATTCTACAATCAATACTGGGAAATACTTACAGTGCCTCCTTCTCTCAACTGCTCGAGGAAACTAAGGTTCACAGAGCTTCTCTAGCGTAAGGCAAGCCCACTTTAGCTGTGGTATCTCAAACAATGGGTTAACTCCTGGACCTCAATGACGACGACGTCTGTGAAGAACGTCAGAAAGCCCGGCTTGCATCGACAATCTTCAGATTCACAACGGACAGCCATAATCCTAGACGACTCCGCTCAGGAGCCACCATGACGATAAATAATCGAAACCATTTACCGTGAAATGTTGGGTTGCTGATATATGAAAATGTGGAGGCCAATAAAATAGGAAATTGTCACCCAAACATGCGCTAATAAATGCGTATTAAAAGTTCTCGCCACCTTTTTCAAATAGGCCTACATTCTCTCGGTGCGAATTTATGTTTTAAGTAAGTGCCCCAGACACAATAGCCATTGCACGGTGGGGTATGAGGAACGTTAATTTCATTTTTTAAATAAAATATAATTATGTATAACAAATATGGATAAATTTATAATAATTATTATCTAATAAAATACTTCTATCCTATTATATATACTAAAGTCCTCTATATATCATCCTTAAACGAGTTGAGGATATGATAGAACATTTAGAATCACTATTCTATATAGATTTAATTAAAGAAAATCATATACAAAAAATATTAATATTAAAATAATGACTTTTCTAATATAGTTTACAAAATTAACTAAAAAAATTACATGCAATATATTATATATATATAATATAGTATATGTTAATATATATATATATATATTTACTGTGTATATAATATATTAAGATTTTCTTATCTCTGTATAAATTGTTTGTATGTGATAAAGAGAGATTTAGTAAATTTTGTGTTAAAAATATTTTTTTTTATATTTTCTAGTACATTTAAACAAAATTACATAACTGCTCATTAAGTAACCTTAATATATACGATGCATATTTTTTTTCGTGGTGTGTTTTTTATTAATATAAACACAGTATTTTTAGTGTAACTTGAAATAAATTATTAATATAATAAAATAAATTTAACATTAGCTATATATTTATAAAATATTTTCATTAATATTGTTTTTATTTTTTTTAGTGTGTGATATTTAGATGTTATGCAACTATTTATTGTTAGTAGCTTCCCTATGTTATGGTATTTGTATTTTGATAGTATTGTATCTTATCTTTTTTAAGGTTGTTGTATCCCTACCATATTTTTAATCATTAATCTTATAATTATTCTTTTTTCAAGGGGTTTATAGTAAGGGATGAGACATCTATTCAATTATTTTATTGCTTATATATATGCTCTAAACTGAAATAATAGAAAACAATAATGATAAAATTGATTAAAGCTTTATAATATCTTATAAAATTGTAGAATATTGATAGAGAGGGTCTTTCATTTTTTGATACTACGTGTATATTAATTGGATTTGCTAATACTTATATGATAATTGACCTTTATTATATTAAATATATAGTATATACTTTATATAATTATATATGATTAATATATAAATATTAATATATATAATTTATAATATTAATATATATATAATATATTCTATTATATATATTTAATTACTATTATTATATTTATTAATATACTTAATATATATTATTATTACTATTTAATATTTATTATGTGGTCTCACACTACTCTCAAGTGATGAGGTCACATAGAGCCACTTAATCTAAGAAGTGTGGTAGAAATTATATAATAATATTTTTTTAATGCTAAAATAACCAATAATGGGAAAATTCATCCATCCCCATAGATTACTAACGAATCAAAATACCTCTGAGGGTTACGTAACTCACTCGCAATCGTAATAACTAACGAAGACATGAAGGGAGAGGAGTACTTAATATCATATATCAGCAGATATAAAAAGCAACGAGATGAAGGTCAAGAGAGTTTATCCACAGAAGTACGCTAGTTCTTTCTGTGTAAAGAAGGCACGTACTCTACAAACTAATATGAACAGTCTTTACTAGGGTTCTCTCTATAATTATTACAAAGAGAATAATGGGGAATCATTCACATGTGCATGAGAATAAATTTGTGTCCTAATCCATAAAGTATATATGTACTTTAGTTATAATATGATGTAAGTTAGCATCAGGAATTTTCCTATAATCAATCTATGCTTGCGAATATACTCAATCTAATAGTTTCATATTTTATGTGAGATCAATCTGTCTCTCTTCCAATGATTTATTTCTCGCATAATTAAGCTCTCTTATTAACATTTTATATTCTCGCTTGTTATTGAGAATTTAAATTTAAATAACCTATTGGTCCGACATAAACCCTTTTTAGTGAGACTATATTCTCTATATTTAGTTATTAATTAGGTTTTTAATGGAAAACTTAATCATATCTTAGATCGATATCAAGTTCTCTTTCACAACGTCCTCCTCATCCATTATATTATGGTTTGTTATGATTACATCAGCATTAGGATAATAGAGTGAGCGTGTGTGTCGAATATTAAAAAATCTATGTTTTCATACTACTGACAACGCATAATTATTGGTGAATGATGTTAATATTTTTGCTTTGGGAGAACTTAATTTACACAGTTCTAGCTAATATGACATCTCGGTTTATTTCTAACTTATTTGAAAGATATCTTATTTTTATGATAACGAAAAACGTTTATTCAATTTTAACTCGATTCCTGAATATATTAATAAGAATTTTACTTTGTTACGCCGATAATATTATTTGTCAATAGTTCAACTCTCATGATGTGTTATGATTTGCTAGAGATTCTCTAGTTATGGTAGATTTTGTAGTATTAGGAGATTTTTTCTTAATTTTCTAGTTTTGATATTTTAAAATCGTGAATTTGCCATGTGGATGAGGATTCGGATGTCAATTTTCGAAATGAAATGCCAGCACAGGAATGATATATTTAATAGTTATTACTTTTTCTTGGACTATTGGTGCATATTTTAAACTCAATTACCTCATAAAAAATTAATACAGGCATACTATACGCTATGTACTCATTTTTTAACCTTTGTACTATATGCTTCATCATAGCTAAAGAAATGCTTTGATGTAAATACCTCTTTTCGTCGCCTTTTACGTGACCACCTTCCTCAACCACTATTTGTCTAAGTACAACGATATTCGGTGTAGTAATATATCCTACATAAAATACAGTATATCTTACCTGCTGTTTTTAATGAAATGGATCAAAAAAAAAAGAGCTGCATTTCTATTGGGAATTATTCTTTCAGTTTTAAAACTTTTCCTATTAATCTATTAATTTTTGGGTGAAATTCACCCCTAACTGATTATAAATATTGAGTAAAATTGCTTGTGTTTAACATTGTAGATAGGTTATGTTCGTGCTTTTACGACTGAAACTCCATCTTCGGGCAAATATTCCTGTAGATTAAATATGAATAATATTAATTTAATAAACACAAAGATTTCATCATTTATATTAATGATCTAATAATAATGTATCAAAGTAGACAAATGTAATATCTCATGCAAAGATATATATACTTTAAGACCGTTCAATATTTTTTTTATTTACCGATTAACTATTCTTAAATATAGCCTTAAGGTTGAGTAACGAAATATCACAAATGCTTTAACACTGGGAGAGAGAAATATACCCCCAGTCACACCGCAATTAATTATTCTGAATAAATTTGAAAAATATAAAAACAAAATACAGTATCATATTCTAAGGACGGGTTAAAATTTCATGTATTTTTCATCATTAACATCTCTTATTTATGTTTTAGATTCTAGGTAAATCTAGGATGAATTTATTTCTCTCACAATCATATTTAGTTATTTTAACATAAATAAAATGTAAAAGGATGTAACAATGTTCAGTTACTCTTTAATATCTAAAGCTTATAAAAATATCTAAAAGGTGAAATTTTTCATCTATAACAAATTCTTTAATTAACAAAAAAAATAACAAGTTAAGGATGAATTTTCTTCACTAACATCTAATATAATTATTTACAAATAGTGTAAATAAATCTCTATATTTATTAAGTGATGAATCTTTTCTTCCGCAACATATCTATTAAGTTTATTATAATAAATAATAAAGGTAAATAAGAATGATAAATTTTTCATTCACTATCTTATAATTAATTTAGTGAAAATAAATAAGGTAGGTATAGAATTAATATGATCTCTTTTTTTCACAACATTTTTAGTTTAAAAAAAAGTAAACCGGATGAAATTTTCTACTTTTACAACATCTTTAAATTTTAATAATAGAGGTTAAATGACCTTGTGAAAGCTTAATTTAAGACATCTAAAATTATTAAAAAATGTGTAAAATAATTTTCTTTCACATCTAAATTTAAAAAGATAAAAAAATAGATATTTTATTTATTTCTGTTTCATAAAATACATCTTTTGACTTTCGAATTTGGCATTTTGAGTAACATATCTTATATATTAGCCAATGATGAATCTTTAGCATTACTTTTACTGCTTTCATTTTATTATAAATATAATTTTGTAAACCTTTATTAGATTAAATTTATACTTATATAAGACGGATGGTGTGTTCTTTATTGTGATCACTTTTTTTTTTTACACAAGTTTTTTAGTATATAAACAAAATTTTTTTATGTCTCCTCTTTGATATTATTATATATTAATAGTTAGTAAAATAATGATAATCTAATAGATGAGTGCACATAAATAATATCTACATAATAATATTTCTGCAATTTTTATGTTCTATCTCTACTTATTTATATTTTTATACTTTAGTTAGAAGTTCATATTGAGATATGTTTCAATGATATATATATATAAATAGCCTTAATATTATTTTAATATTATTATTTTATTTTAATAAAATTTTAAAATGATTATAAATTTTGTACTTAAAATTTAATATTATTTATTATTATTATTTATTATATTAATTTGTATATTTGTTTGATTCATTTTTATTTATTATTATTATTAGTCTTACTATTATATTTATTATTTATCTATATCTGTATTTTTATTAATATTACATTATTTTCAACATTTTGTGCGTGATTAAAAACTTTATGTTTCACAATTTAATAAGAATCCATAAATCACTTTGTACCTAGGACGCTTCCTATTAGTATTATTATCTAATGCCTCGTACCTACCACGTATGACTAACCTGAACGCTTTAGCGTATTTTAGATAAGGGATTAGCTGACGTTGCTTTTAGAATAATATCATATTAAATAATTTATATGACATAAAAATAGGAAATACTAGGTGAGTGAAGTATGGTTGACTGATCTCAGCAGTTTGTAATGTAATGTGTGCGCCGAACCAAAAATTTAAAAAAAAATTGTTAAGTAATTTCTTATTCTAAAATACAATGTTACTATAGTATACATTCGCCATAAATAAATTATATCTCAGAATTTCAAATTTCGATATCACGATATATATATGGAATTTAAGACAGTATTTCATCTCCTTAAACTTTTAACACTTTGATACGCACTCCAACGTCACTCATATAAGTGTTGATAATTTATTCTATGAGCTATATAATTGCACTATATTTTGAAAGCAAAGGCTTATAACTAAAGTGTATAGTGAAAAATACTTTTCGATGCGTTTGAAAGTAAACCTAGTCAGTGTGATGTAAATCTATTATAGATAATATATAAATAAATATATTATACTAGTATCTCTAATATCTAATGTTTCTATCTCTCCATTACTAGCGAAATAAGTAGTCGGTTGCATGAGAAATGAGTGATAACTGAAGAATAATATAGTTGATTTTAAGGTTGATTTACAATTTCTTTAGAACACATATCTCTACCGTGTGTATTGTTGTTAAGGCTTTTAAGTCAAAATGTACTCCCGCTTTGTAAGTAAACGAATTTGTTTCTTTAATTTACTTGTATTTTTCGCAGTGTTTATCTATTTATCTATCATTAACATGAGAGTGCTGAATATTGAGATCGTCGATATACTGTTGATTCTGATTAACTTAATATGTGCAGTCTAGTTTATAATGTTCATGGTCTAAGATGTGAATTTTATTCATAAAGATTCTTACATATAAAAACTCGGTTGCTACATATAACTACTCTTAACAAAGCACTAGCTTTCATATTCAATACATGTACTTTGACGGCACGACTTCATACTATTGCTCTCACTACGCTACTGTTTGATCTAATCGTACCAACGTGAGCCTTACACTTGTATCCTCATAGTTGTATGTATTACAGCACAAGCATATGAATATCCACTGAGGCTATCATTTTAATTACTCTAATATACGGTTATAGATAAGCTATTCTCTTCACTCCTCTTATTAATGGATTCTTTTTCTTTTATCAATAGAGCCTATATTCTCATATTATATCATCTTTATCTATATCTCTCTATTCTATAATAATATTATAAAATACGGTATAATTATATATTATATATAATTATATTAATATATATAAATATATATATATTAAATATCTATATATCTAATATATATATATTTATCATATATTATATATTATCGTATATTATTTAATTTAATCATTATACTTATATATATTATATATTAATATATAATATATACTATATTATTATATATAATTAATTTAATCTATTATATAAATATATGATAAATACTATTAATACTATATTAATATATCTATATACTATTACTACTAATTAAAATTTTCAATGAATGAATTTTTATTACCTATTAAAAATGAAGTGTTGAAGAATTAACGCAAGGTGAAGAATATGATTATATTATTTTATATATATATATTATTAATATATATACTATATATATATAATTATTATTAATATAGGGATATTTTTAGGAAAAATATGTTTTTAAATATTCTTTTAGATGAAAGGCCCTAAATAAGTCTATTAAATATCTGATATTAGTAATTTTAAAAAATCATTTTTTATTGTTAAAATATAATGTTATTATATTCAACATTAATATATAAAAAAGTTACCTCATTCTGTTGAAATACCTTATTCCTATAAGTAATAATGAGGCAGTCTTCACTAGGCATATCTATGATTTGACTCCTTTATGATCGTAAATTCTTCTTACTTTTTTCAGTGGAATATCTTGAATGATCGAGTATTTACTCAGGATCTAGCTAGACCTTTTCCCCTTAGAATTTTTGACTTACCTTGTGTGAAAGAAGTTCTTGAACTGTTTTTCTTGTGAATTATTTTAGAAGTTTGGATGGATCAAGTGTGAGTTAAGTAAGAAGAGTATATTCAGTAAGTCTGGCTATAATACTCTTTCTATATTGATCACATATTTTAATCGATCTCGATGTTATTCATTTAACTGATGATTCTCGTACGACTATATACAATATTAACGCGTCTTCGAATAATGCAATTTTTATAAATTATGAAAAGTAAAATATTTTTTTGCGTGATAGCAAGAAAATTTTTACTTAAGTTCGAACATAAATATAAATTCTTAATTCTGTGAGATATGTGCTATAAAATTGTGCACCTGTAGTGGGTAGCGTCATATGACAGATTAGAATACTGTTTTGAGGCTAAACCCATGCGTATTTATTTGAGTTCCTTTAATCATGAAATTCAATCCATAACTATAATTTTATCTACATGCTCATAGGAGGTATTAATACTATTTGTTAAATATAGCCAACTATATTACCTAACTAGTAATATACAGCAACCCACACACATATACATAAATACACACAATTTACTAACTCTACAATATATATATACACACCTATATACTCAAACATACATACATGATATAGAGAGATGCGCACTACACATAAACCACTATATATAGTATATTATATTATTATAATATATATATATATATATATATAATATATAACAACCATCAACACCCTTTTAATAATACTATATATATATATTATTAATTATAAGTAATTAATATATTATAATATTATATTATAATATATATAGTAATATATATATTATTATTACGCTGAAAGATGGGACCTATAACACCACGTTTCAGCCATGTCCACCAGAAATATTTCATGCAGAACAAATTCTGGACTACTAGTATATCTCCCCCCCTCACCTCACCCCCCCCTCCCCTCCCCCCCCCATTAATTTATAGGTATTATATAAATATAAATCATATTTGGTTTATAGATACACCCAGTCATCTCATATTCATTTAAAAAAATTTAGAATAATTTTACAAATTTAATTTTTTTTTTAAATATTAAATACTATTTTTCTCTATTGTTTTTCTAGTTTGAGGAAAATTCGGTTTGCTACCACTATACTATCTACTGAAATATACGTAATATATCATTAAAAAAAATTAAAAAAATAAAATAAAAAAAAAGTCTTCTTTTTCCTCTAAAAATAAAATTTCTTCAAGAAAATCTTCTTTATCGATGTATTTTATGATCCAATTATGTTATATATTTAATCGGGTGAAAACAAGCTCTCAAACTTCAGCATACCATACGAGTGAGAGGCAAAGCGGTATCATGTATAGTTCGGCATGATTACTTAATAATTTTTGATAGTAAGGGGTTGCCTTCGCAACAGTTAAATTTGATTTCCGGTCGAATTATGTGGAAAATCCTATTATGAAATTATTAATAAATGTAAAGTGAAATCCTAGTTAATTCTACTTTTTATAGTTTTCTATAAGGATTTTGGTTGATGGTCTTTTTAATGCTACCGATTGATCTGTTTTCAATCGCTTGTGGCTTTCTCTAAATGGGTGTCATGTTTCCTTCTTATACAAAATTTGGAAGGTTTCTTTCATTTCTTCGTCTAACAAGATACTACAAGAAAAGATATTCCTGAAAACTGATGAACTTGTCTCTAGCTCACAACTTTGTTTTTTTGAATTTATTCCCCCTCAAATTCTTTTGTGGATAATGGCTGTTGTTCATTCTATACAGGTGCTTGTGTAATGCCGATTCCTTACTTTATAATATCAGCACTTTCGTTCTGAGTAAAGACTTCTAATCTTTTGGATTAATCCAACGATGGACGCAGAAATATACCTTTTGTTTTCAGTTAACTTTCTCTGTTGGCTGCTCGGTATTCGAAAGTGGCCAGTAAACATCAATAGCAAGTATTGTCAGGTCATATTGCTACACATTCTTATCTCTTGTTTAATCACTATCATTAGTTTTCCCAAGTGTATATAAAGACAGTAATCCTTATGATAATCCTCTTGTCTTCCTTCAATTTTCCTATTATATCAAAATTTTCCTCTTCAGTCAAAAATATACTCTGCTTGATTTATAGCGTTTGCTGTGGAGTAATGCATATTTATAGGATTACCGGTCATTAATCGAAGGTTTTTGACTCTTATTATTCTTTAAGAAAGTCTATTACGGAGAAGGCCGCCGCTTTTAGTTGCGCTTTAGTCTATAATCGAAGTCTTAAATCTCCAGAGATTCGTGTTAAAAAAGCGTCTTTTAACATTCTTTTTTAAATAAATAATTTCATTACAATTTCTCCGTTCTATTATATTCTTGGCTCCGTGTGACTCTACTCTCGTCATTACCTTTATTCTTTAATTACAAAAATTTTTTATATATATACACTTATTATTTATGATTTCATTATTATTATCTAGTGTGACTTATAGTGCTCATAAATTATCTACTCTCCTTAATTATTAATATAAATTATTTTATTTCTCTCATCTTCCTGTGATGTCTAACGATATCATATATTTAATCTTTGTCGTGGTTACTTGTCGTGTCTTGTGCGTGATAAACTTGTGGTTCTGGATTGAGTTGCGGCGTTCGACGGATCAGCAACCCTAGGTTTTTTCATTGCTGAGACTTTATATGTTAATCTGATTGTGATTTTCTCTCTATTACATTTATTTTCTTATATATGTAAGTGATATATGTAGTTGCAATAATACGAATACTTTGCGGGTAAAACCGTTATAAGCTGAGAAAACTCTAGAATTGAATTCTAAAGAATAAAACTTAGATCTTATATATCATTTTTAGCTTATATTATTAACATATTTGAAATACTATTTCATTCTATGTTTATGCGAAAAGAATACATTAAATGCTACCTAAGGAGAATTTGATTGATACACGTCTAGGAAGTATAATTCATTTAAAATAGATGTATTTGTAAACAAGTGATTGAGTATTTAATATTGATGGCTATATGATATCTAGAGACATATAACTACTCATATACTAATTATCTCTATCAAGTAACTTCGTGTTCATCACAATAAGTTAAACTATTAGTAATGATTTTGAAATTTATTAAAAAAACGAACACGAAAGCGCTCAGCTAACAATTATTATAGATATTTATCTAATTCTTGAATATTATATTATATATATAACTTTATTTCTACTTCAGACGTTTCCATAATAATAAGCTGACTTTATATTTTTATCACCATTGCCTTTTGATTCTGTTTGAACAGGATGTTTATTTTTAAATTTAAAATTTTTTAAGTCTTTATTAATGACTCACCCTTTTTTGTACCCTTTTTTTTTTTTTTAAACTGGATGGAGAGATTTACCAATTTTCATTTCTTATCGTATACGCAACAAGTACACATGAGAGTGGCTTAGAACTATTATAAATACTGATAAAAGAACTGAGATGCACAGTTCCTTTATCTTAAATAAAAAAGAAACTATATTAATTCATATTTGAGATAAATACTTTTTCATATGTATAATATATGAATATAATTATTTTTGATATATATATAACCTTACTTTTTAATTGCTACAACAGGTACATCTTTCTCTATTGTTAATTAATAATTTATTATTAAGATTATTAGATTTAACTTGGTATTATGTATAATCAATTTGATTTGTATACTTATATTATAATTATATTACTATTATTTTTTGGTTTTAACCTAATTCATTAATTCAGTATATAGAAACTCTTGTCTTTGAATGATAGTCTTGATTTTAGAATCAGAACTGCCAGGAAAATATTGGCTATTCTGTCACACTTGTTGAGTTTGAATTCAAAGACAACGAATCTTCGTTTCGCTTTTACTGTCTATTGCCCGCATACTGCAATTTAACTCCTTCTAGAATGAACATCTAGATAATAAACCATTCTCGGCGTAATGGTTTCCGACCCCAGTCCTGAGTTATACACTCTCAGGTAGGTTTTGGCCCTTTCAGTAGAACTAGCATCTTCTCCATTAGGCCTCAAAACTCGTTCTGCCAGAGTTCTCCAGATGATTGGGCTTCTAGGCTCTAAAGAATCCAACGCTGGTCCAAGAGAATAAAGCAGAAGAAAGGACCCTGGTTGCTAGCCTGTCAGCCTATTAACCATGCAAAGTATTTTCAAATGTTGACCGCGACGAACCATTCTCAATCTTCTTCTGAACACAAATCATTTTCGCAACTGACTTTTCAACTAGTTCAAAAGGATCTCCACATTTCTGTACCAGGGCTTACTCATTTTTTCCTTCTTATCTCAAAACCAAACCATTAAAAAAATTTTCTAGCTTTTCAAAAATAATTTTTTTTTTTTTTTTTTTTTTTTTTTTTTCTAAAACTCATCATCTAATTTTATTAAAAGGGAAGACATAACTATAAAATTTTTTGTTGTCCTCTTCTTGCAATGTCTAATAAAATATTAATTTTGTATCAGTGCATTTAGAATTTAGATTTTAAATTTCGAATTTTGATTGAATACGGCCTGAACTACTTTTTCAAACTCTTCGGTAAGTTCTATAATATGTACCATATATATATATATATATATATATATATATAATATATATATATTACTATATATATATATATTATATTAGTATATACAACTATTAGAAATAGTCAGATTTGCATACTTAGGATTGGAAAGAAAGGTGTGCAATGGATACGCGGTGCCTGGTCATTGATGTGCGAATGCGTTTGATGATAGTATAGACGTGACAATTCGAAAATTTCTAAATAATGACAAATATTATATTAATATTACTCATATTCAAGAATGCATTATTTAATGGATTTAAATTATGTAATTATTTATTTTATGTAGATTATTATTTAATTATTATATATATATTATAAACAGCTAATTAAATTATATTAAATACATATTAAATGCATGCGTATCATTTGATTTAATTATTCTATATTAATTTAAGAGTAACATTAATATTTTTTAAGTATTATATTTTAATAATATTATATTTTATTTAGGTAATTTATATTCAAATGAAATACTCTGTTAATTAAACTGTAGAGATAAAGGTGTCCTGAAATAAAACAGCCCGAATAATATCATTACAGTTTAATTATTAAAATAAATATAGTATGGTAAATATTACTTTTTTATTATCTATGTTCTGAGGTAAATTTGGAAGATTAAATATAAATTGTTAGAATTTTTCTAATATCAAATACAGAATTTAACTTCTGTTTAGTATATATGTTGCTCATATATCTCTCAGAGTTTATAATTTAGAATTAACTCATTTCAAATAACTCTTTTATCTTTTGAATATTTGCTATTAGTTTATTAAATATTATCATTATTTAATTTTCAATAGAACGAGATTTTTATTTGTTAAACATTACAAAGACATTTGTGGAAAATAATTCTTGAAATTAACAAGCTCTCTGTTTAGAGAAGGAGGTCAACGAAAAGCCTTACATTAAACTTTAATTAATTTAGAGATCATTTACAGGCCTGCTGTTTGTATTTCTCATATTTCTTTATATATTCCTAATTGTAAGTATATAAGACAATTTTGACCATACAAATTGTATTACATTTATATCAAATATAATACTTTGGTGAATTTAGTGTCTGAATAATAATGTTGGTATATATATATATATATTATAAAGTCAGTAATGATATATCTTATTCACATAATAGTAATAATAATATATATTACTTAATAATATTATATCTATCTTAACTATATGCTATATATTATATATATATAATTATATATATATATATTATAATATATAATATATATTATATATTATTATATTATTATAATATATAATATAAAATATATCTAATTTAAAATATATGGTCAGTATAATTTTTTTAAATGACTCTTCACCCAGTTACTTTACATATCAACTATAAGGTCAGTATCTCTTAATAATACATGTAAAACACTAATATTATAAATTATATTTATGTAATAAGTATAAAAATACTCGAAACTATCTTAAGAGCGAATTAGGTGAGAAATTATGTATGTATGTTTGTATTATTATTTTTTTTTTTTTTTTTTTGAAGTTAACATATTTTATATTTTATTTTTTAACCTAAATTTGATAAAATTCCCGGGTACAACTAGCTAAAGATGGCAGGAGTGGGGTTTTCACGGCCTCTACTGGTTGGACGTACGGGGGGGACTAACCCCTCCGGGGTATAGGTTCTACCGGAACCCCGCTTTTGGTCTTTGAGGTGTCGCGGGGGTTCTACCTAGACATCCCTTTTCATACGAGGTACATTAGTATATAATATATATTATATATATATATATATATATATATATCATATATATAAAACGTTCACACTCATCATTGTACCCTCAACCCGTTGCCGTTTTTAGGCGTTTAACTGAGTTATTAAATGTTTTTTCTCTATTTGTGAGTGGTGTGTATTAGTATTATCAGGCGAGCTTTGTGTCATCCGTTAGAGGGAAGATTCATAGGAGGTGCGGCTACAGCTGTGTGCGATATGGTATTCATACTTTCAGGATGTTTACAGCTGCCTGGAGATCCGGTGGACCAGATTGCCTCTATAGATTAGAGGCGGGGTGTAACCCGCGATGGTATTCGATTAATTCAGCCGGCCTTAGTGAAGAGAGAGAACGATTAGTCAACCTCCTTCATGATCTGCTCTCACTCTCTAAAAGCGCGAACGTCCGTTAGTCTGCATCTTGACCCGAGGGGCTTCTATAATCGTTCTTTGACGTTTTGTAAACAACATTAGGAAGTTTACTTCTGTGGTATGATAACATTAAAATAAGATGGATATCGATATATAGAGGATATCTCTTAACACAACACATATCACAACACAACCACACACAAAAAAATCAAAGTAATACAGCCTACAATGGATAAAGATTCGCAGGTAATAATATGTAAATTTTTGTTTTAACTGTACTGTGTGAATGCCGTTCTCTAAAGCTTTAACAATACTGATTTGGAGCATGAAATTATATTATATTTGCACTATATGCTCAGAAACTTCAGTTTATTATTAATTATAATAAGGGTCTTTAAAATATATATATTATTCGCTACCCTAGTTAACTGTGAATACTTGTTATTCCTCTCTATATAAATATTACATTATTGGGGTGGATTCTACGGTTATTATAATACCTCTTATTAGTGATAAGTAGTTGATACGCTAAAGGCTAAAGAGACTTTATAATAACTTTGAATCCTCCTCAATTAATTTCCTGAGACTCCTTGACCCTTTCTTTTTCCTCATGGCACGTAGACGAACAATTGAGTCACACAAACTTGCAAGATACAAATGCTATCAATCGTGTTATACTTAATAATTAAGCTTATAATTTGAGGAAAAATTAAACTTAGAGCTCAGGTCTTCTGTGTTAGTAATTGAGCCTACATCATCTCTCGTCTATATACTCCTTTCTTTCTAAATAAAATTATCTCAAGTAACTATCTGTCAATACGTGTGGTTCGTCAGGAGAACCCACAGTTTCCTTAACGCGTCCTTAATATTATATAACTATTTCTAAGTAAAATCATTCAAAGAAGGTGATTCAAGTCAAAATATTTTAATGGTGATTTTTCTTACTCACTCTATTGAAAAATATTATTGTGTGATAGTGCTATATATTTAGTGTGAGAACTCTATCTCAAAATGGTTATAATATTAAATATAATATTATTTTCGTTGAGTTTAGTAACTATTAAATATTAATACTTCATTTATTATCTTAATTAACGTATTACACATTTCATCTTGTTATATACGATGATATCTTCTTCTAGTCCATTACACACTTCTTTTTATTCTCCTGTAATATTTCTTCAATTCTTATACTACTAATTAATTAAGTTATATTAATTTTCAACTGATAGATTATTATATATTAAGCTGCAACTACAACTAATTGATGGGATAATATTAAGTCGTTAAGGTCAAAGATGGTATCAATGATGTAAGTAGATAGTTTGACTTTCGATATATTAAATTTTTATTAATTAACCTTTTTTTCTTATAGATTTTTTAAAATTCTATTTTTATATATTTCTCATTTATTTTATTTATGAATCTCTTTAAAATTCTATGTCGCTTTTAAGTACAGTCAGCATGCTCTTCACTTTCAGTGCTGTTTTAGGATGGAAATTATTGACAGATTAATGGGCAATTTTATTATTAATATATTATTATTATTATTTATAACTATTTATTAATTATGTAAAATTATGATTAAGTCAATAATAAAATCTAAACTTATACTTATATACCTATTTTTATTTAGTAGCTTTATAATATATATATACAAACTATATATATATATTACTATATTAATATATATATAATCAAAAATGCAATACTTATATATATATCTTCTATTATAGTTTTTATAGTGGGATGATAAAGCTTACCTAATATACTCCAAACGTCCACCCTGATCTATTAAAGATCCAATTTATTTCTACTCACGCCTTATGTAGATATTAATTTACATTTATAATTCGTATTCCAAATACATAGCATTAACCTTTCGGATCCTAATTAACTAAATATATCAAAAAACTTCTTCATTGGGTTACAACACTTTCTCAGTCAAATAAATTCTCGCATCACGTCTGAACTTAGATATTCCATTTATATAGAATATATCACTATTACCGGTTACGTATATCCTTATTCATTTATTTTAGGAGTGATCTAGATAGAAGAGTACATCTTTCTGGCTTAATCCATACAGCTTTATATCCTTACTCTAATACTTTTATAATCATTTATATATTTGAACAATATTTTAACCACAAATAGTTTTTTTTATTCTTTACAGCATATTTGTATATCCGATATCTTTAAAAACAAATTATAATTCTTTAAAATAACGTTTAATATAGATTTTTCATCTATTAAATATACAGCATCTTTATTGAGTGATCTATTTATTGTTATTAATAGCCAATAAATTAGTGACAAGAGATTAATCACACTTAGATTTGCTATTGACGCGTGATATTTACTTAGCATCATTTGTTCTTCTCGTCATTTTAAGTTTTTTATAATTTCTGATAAATACAATATCACACTTTACTAATCCTTCAGTGTTTTAAATACTTTACATGATCTTGAAACATAACAAAGCTTTTTTTCTCACATTGCTTAACAATAGGCTTATACAGATTCTCGCTAATTCGCAACCTATCTTTCAAAATGTCTCTAAAATGTGGTAACTCGTTGTCCTTACTCGTCTCCCTTCCTTTCTAGCTCTTGATGATTATGTCTATTTTCTTTTTTGTAGTCTATCTGTCTTCTGAATCTGAAGCTACAAGAAATGTGCGGTACGAATTTTAATTAACATCTAACTTGGGCCAGACATTTTTGTCAAATATGAGTCATATATTGTGTTCTATTTATTCCTTAAAATGAGTTTAGAGGTATTGTATTAGGAACCTAGCAATTTCTTTTTCTTTATCTAAACTACTTCTCAACATAGGTCTAATATTTTTGTATTTCTATAGGCTGTCGCAATTTGCATTGTGACTTAAGTTATTAAAATATATCTTATCTATTTTTTAATTTTATATGTTTACTGACTTTAAACTCGAGTTTAGATGTTCTTGGCAAGTCAGCGAAGCAGGTCAATATAATAAAATGTGATTTGGCTCAACTATTATTATCAATTTCAAGTCTGGAACTTATAGGTAAGGTTTATTTTGAGTTTTACATATTTAAATAATTACTACAAAGTAGCGCAGTGGAGGATATGCTTTAATACACAAAAAATCATTATATTTTTATCAGTTATTTCCTCTCCTGAGTACGATACATTTTCTCTATTAATTATTAGAGCATTCGAAGCGATGAGATCACTCCTCATTGGGCATATTTCTAATTTCATAATTTATATACACTATATATATAATCTTCGATGATCAACTACTGTTATTTAATTAGGTTGTCATAAATCTTCTTTTTATTAATTACTTTTTCATTGCTTCCCTTAGGTTATTTTAATTTCTTTCTTTACTATTTTTGTTGTGATAGCATGTGGTTGGTGAGATCTGACAATCGATTTTACTTGCCAATATCCGCTTAAGTCATTTTATCTTGTAATAATATATATTATATTACCTATTATGATATATGGGCTATATCATATATCTCTCTGAGTCCAAAAATCATTTTGATGATAATTACTTTTTTATCATTAACTCAATCCGTACTTATTCGCACTATATATAGTTATTCCAAATTTTTTCCAAGTAATGATTATAGCCCATTACATAATTACGCATACAACTATAATAAACTGTATATTTACTTATATATTTATTATGAAATATAGTCAATTATTCCAATTTACCTTCACTGGATGTCTTATTTATTTTCTTCCATATTATTATATTATAAGTTTTTATTATTTTCTAGACACATTATATATCGAATTTTTTCATTCATAATTCTCGTATTGAATATTTAATTATCTTTTCCATATATATATAGTAAAGTAATTACTGCCTATTATAGTATATATATATATACTATATGAGAAAAGGGTAGTGGGCTACTATAATCTAATCATAGTCAATAATCTAGAAAACACCCAAATTTATTCTATTATCACCACTTATCATATATATATACTTTATCATTTTGATTAAATTATATTAGTATATAATTTTTATTACACTGACTTTATAATATATGATCTTTTGAATTACTATATTTGACCTATATACTTTTTTTACTTTTATTTATATATTTATTTCCTCTAACACTTGGATGTACTAATTTATTATTCTACAGATTCAGATATGAACTTTTATTTAGTGCTTAACTTATATTATAGTATATAGCATAATCTTTTATGAAAATGAAATTTTAAACTATATATATATACGCCTACGTCGTCTACGTATTTTATGTATTTATATTATACATTAACATATAATTATAATTTCATTTTATTTATATAATTGTTCCATTTTTTATCTTAATATTTATTGATGTTAATAATATATATATACTTATTTAAATATATTCTTTGTTAATAAATTGGATATGGCATCCTACTTGAGGTGCTGAATTCCAAAATATTAATTTACTATATAAATTATTCAGCATTATATTATATTTATTTCTCATTCTTAAATTTTACAAATATATTCATCAAACCAAGTTTATTAGATTCACTAAAATATATTATATAGTAAATATTTAGTATAGCTATATTTCTAAGACCGCTGTTATTTGATTCTTCCCTTTTATTTTATTTATCCTATATCCTAATCTACATGAAGTGTTAACTTAAATATATTTTATATATATATATACCAATTATCACTTAACGTTATGTGACAATATTGCGTTTACTTCTTATCTATATTCCTAAAATATACTAAACTGGGCTTATCATTTCTTTTTTTTTTTTCCTGAATTCCCAGGATTCAACGGTATTCTCATTCCACCTTTCAATTATTATTTTGTGATACTTTAAACATTTATTCATTCTTTATAATTTACTTAAGCAGTATTTTATATCATTAGTCTAATTATATATATTTCTCCATTATCATTATCTTATTTTATTGTGGGATTTTTGTGTGAATTATATAAACTATGATCTACTTTTAGTTAATAGTATTAGGTTTATTTGAGTTCTATTTCATTCCCTTTACTCGTAGAGTACAGATCGCCGTGTTAAGTCACTCATATATACTTAACAATATGTATCTATTATTATAGTTATACGTGATTAATTATCATACTAATTTTTTACTATATAGTTTTATTTATTTATTATATACACATCATATTTAGCAAATTATAATTATATTCTAATACAAGAATTTTCAATAACACTTAATTTAAAGATCATTTTTCTCTTACAATTTGTTAATATTAATTCAGTTATCACTCATAGATATATACATCAATTAATCTCTATATTATCGTTTAAATTAATATAATAATTTTCAGTTTCAATTTCCTTGTTGTTCAACAAATTATTATATTTTTTATCTTCCCTACATCGTGTTATTATTTTAACCATCTATAGAATATAATATTCAACGTATACTATATATCCTAATCAACTCCCTCCAAAATCTATTTTACTTAATTTAAGAGATTATTGTCAATAATAACTGTTATTTACGTTTGAATTAATCGGGTAGTTCTATTACAGTGATTTATTTACACGTATATATAATTTAATTATGAAAGGTAATATACCGGATTCACTATTATTAAGTTTTTCTTGATGATAAGCTTTTTATTCTAAAAAACATATACTATGCAAAAAATATTTGGCATTCCTGAATATTTTTTTATTTTTAAAAAATTCATTGTGTAATTATATATTTATATATACATACAATTATTACTTAGATAGAGTGACTTAAATCTTCTCGATTAGTACTTAAATTACTTTATTTTTATTTACCAAATTCCTTTTTTTTTTTACCTCTAAATTTATTGTATCTATCTCTATTATATTATTTGTCATAATTTATATTAATTATCTAAATATTTTTCCCTCATTGATATATTTGATTTGATGTCCCTATTTTGAATTATTAGTACTATACAACATTAGTATCATTTTATATTTTTAATAGTTATCTACTATGCTACATAACTGTTCATTTGTATACAATTATACTATATATCATATTACTATTTCTGTTTGAGATTTGTGATTTATTTCAATTTCTATTAGTTTCTTTAGCTCATCTCTTTCTATATATTTTATATCACTCTTAGAGGTTATTCTATAGATTTTCGTGTGGTTCTTCTTCTTTCTTTATTCTTTGGTTCTTTTTATTTTTTTTTTGTTTTTTAGTAGATGGAACTTTTGGTCTTCATCCTACATCCTCTGGTGCTATCTCATAATATTTATTGTTGGGCTTGGTAAACATCTTATGTAGCTCAAATGTTGTGTGCAAGGATGAGTGGCGGCGATGTTGATGGAGTTTTCTTGCTTGTTACAAAAGTGCATTGTAATAGGCTTTATATAGGGTTTATATATATATATATATATATTAATAGTATATGAGTTTTTACTTATTATGTTACTTCATTTACGTTGACGGTCTTCTGAGTTAACTTGCTAGTATTTCCTTCTCATCAACCTACACTGGCGATTATTTTATCTATTAATATTTTTCATCTTATATTTATACTATTTTTCTTAGAGTTGAGAGTAGTCTGAATTATATTCTCTCATTTTTATTTTATCTATTCCGTTTATTCCTCTTGGTCTTTATTTTCATAGTGTTATTTTTTATTTTTTTTTATTATTTTTTTTTTTTTCTCACTGATTGATCCTTGCTATTACGTGATGTTGCGTGTGTGTGTGCCTGTGTTGAGGGTCGTTGCAATGTGTTTTTAAAGGTAATAGATTATTCATATTTTACAGCATATTATACTGTAAACTATTATCGGTGTTTTAGTCCGGTAATTTTTTAAAATTCCATTGTTGCTCTTTTGTGTACCATCTTAGGTTTCTCCTACAACTTTACACAATATAGAATTTTTTCTCACCTCGTTTTTTTTTTTCTTTTGTGTTGGCTTTTGTGTCTTGTGTTCAGCTTGTTCTGTTTCTGCTCTGTTTTGTTCCTTGTTTTCTTGTTGTTTGTGTTTCGTGTGTTCGTTGCAGTGTAGTTTGTTATTGGTTTATTTTGTCCACGTGTCGTGGTCTTTTCATTTGGAGTGAGAGACTTTAATCTAAATTCTTCTTTTCATTTTTTTTTTCCTTTTTCCTCGTGTCTTTTTCAGTGTAAGTCTCCTTTATTTGCTCCCTTTCCTTGAATCTACAATCCAGCCTTCTTGGAATATTTCTGCTGCTGCATCTTTCACTCGCTACATTCAGCTACTCAATTAGCTTCTTCTATGACTCCTTTATGGCTATTCGTCTGAGATCTCTTTTTTATGCAGGACTACTATGTAGATTTTGTTTCATTTTTCGCTGAGACCTCAGTCAAACAAATTCCATTATCTCTACACACTCTATAACTTATGCTCCCTATTTCATAATTTATCCGTCTTCGAAGTCGGTGTGGATGTGAGTTACTGTTGCCGTATGTAGCACGTCCCCAGGCTATAAACGACTTCTTTAGAACCAAGTTCGTTCGGAGAATCTTGAACTCACTCCTCATCACTTAGACTGATTCCCTGCTGCCGCTTATAAATACCTTGCATCTATCTATTATCTTTTTCACTACATACATTGTTTTTTCAATTCCACAATGATTCTTATTTCTCATACTCTAAGAACAGTATTTTCATGCCTTTTTTGATTACTCTTTACTACTTTTCTCACGAGACTTAAGTTATATCTTTCCTCATTCCAATACTGGGTCCTCTATTAATAGGTATCTATGAGCATTATTACTCAATGCTTACACAACATTAGGATAGGTTGGTGCGTCCATCTCATACTGACTTTCTATCTTTTTAGTTAGGTGGGGAGGAAGCCGACATTCATTCAGTATATTTTCTCTCATCCTCTGATCTGGTAGCAACTGAAATAAAAGAACCAATACCAACATATTCCCTGGATATCGTTACCCCATACAAATTTTTAACACTCTTGACCTTCTCCTTATTTCTATATATTTCTATTCTGAAAAATCTCTGTACCAAAATAAATCTTCCCTTTAAAATATTTAATAAATTCTTTCTCTGCCAAACACTCTCTTCTCACTTACGCTATTCTCTAATCTCCCTCCTTATATCTTGCGTATTTCTTCTCTGTGTCACTACTTAATTACGGTGCTGATCTGTGGCGGGCATTGTGTGTGCATTTCCTTTACTCTCTTACGTCTAACTAAATTGGATGTTCGACTCATGCTCTGATTCTCATGAAACGCTTACGTGTGCCTTCTGCCGCAAAGTGGGAGCTTTCATCCTGTTCAATGTTAGGGATGAGCAGGTTCATTTATTCTTCAGATAGGAGAGTGGCTCTTTTTCTTACCTCAAAACCATGGTTTCGATTCGTGTTGTTCTCTCAGGGTGGCGCAGTGCTCGCACGCGGCTAGAAGCTAGCTCGCGGAGATGTCCGGGTGGTGGTGTGTGGAAATAATAATAGTCATCGTGGTCCGATCGTGCGTCCGTCGCGTCATTTACTATCACTGCTCGTGGCAAATTTTCATTGAGTCGGCGCTCTGAGACAAATCTTCTGAGTTCGTAGCCATTTTGCTGCGGACTATCTCTTTCGTGCTATCGAGATTCAACTTTACGTGTATGTCTTATATCACTCATTATTTCATTATCTTTTATACTGATAAGCTTGACGCTTATGACTTCCTTCCTCTTTTGGTCTCATTTACTCTCTACTTATGTACTATAAATCTCTCTTCTTGTGTCCCTTCCTTATTTTTTGTCTCTCATAATTCTTAATTACTATGGAATTTATGTTTTGCAAAATCATGATTTTAAGCTCTATTTTCTTCAATATTTTATTTACTCCTCATTTTTTATCTTTCTTACTTTTATTTTTTCTTCATTGTCTCTCTATCACTATGCATTTTCTTGGTCTTTTATCTGTTGTCTACTGTCCTAATGATCTTTCTGGCAATTTGCATAAAATGTCACCTTTATCGGCGCTTCTTACTCTTACTATTTCTTTCCACGTTTCCGCGGAACAAATAATTGCTGATTTACATTGAGATAAAAAATCAACCTTTCGGTGAGATCTTTGTTTCTAACTCGGTTATATTTGATTCCAGAACTATGGGACCTTTTCGGTCACCTTCTAGTTCATATATGTCTAGCATTGTAATATTTTAAAAAAATGAGAATTACTTTTCCTCAGATCTTAATGTTCAGAATGCGTGTGATACTCGACGGCATCCCTCCTACGGTTCTCAAAACTTGCGATTTTAAGCTTGCACCCTACCTTAGGAAACTATTGTTTCTGCCTATCAAATTCAACCATTCTTTCCTTTTGAAAGCCTGAAATCATTAACATTTGCCTAAAGAGTGAGACCTCTTTAAATCCTCCGGCTATTATCCTACTGCTTTAATGATATTGAAAATGCTCTTGACGGAAAATTCTGGAAACATTTTATTCTCCTAACTTAATCACTATGACGTACTTGTTTGAAAAGACTGTTTCGATTTCTCATACTGGTATTATAAAGAAACTTTCTGGAATGT
>JABUQX010028266.1:30000-43702 GCA_015478945.1 Trachelipus rathkii | reverse complement strand
CATTAATTTAATTATATTAATATTATTATTATATTAAATAACTAAAATTTATTATAAACTATTAGTCTCCTAATTATTATATATTATTACCTATATAATTATCTATTATTATAATATATTATATAATATTACTATAACTTCTCTTATAATATATATTTCACTAAAAATAATAATACTAAAAACAATGCTTGTTAAGATGATAATATTCCCTATATAGGGTTTATCAAAGAAATCTCAGATGACGAATGTAATGCGATTCGAGTAAGTTTTAATTAAAATAAAATAAATATAAAAAATATTTAAATATATGAGTATAATTATTTTAGTATATCTACTTATAAATATTACCTAGTCATAATTGCTATTTTCTTGTTGTCAGTTAATCCTTTACATTATGAAAATTTATATAATAAATATAGTATATAAAAAATTTAAAAGAATAATTAAAGTGTTATTTAATTTTACTATTAATTTACTTGGCTACTTTTAACCTACATGTAATTTTAATGAGCTAAAAATTTATTTGATAAAAGTTTAAAACTCTCACTTATAGTAGATTAAATATACCAATATGATTATATAATCTTTCTACGTACAAGTAATATAATGTATATATATAGTATCATAACATATAAGAATAATCAATAGTATCCATTAATAAACTGAAAACTTATCAATTAGTACCCAGAAAATCATTGAGACCGAAAGTAATCATATAGTCAGGTTAATAAACATATTGAAACGGCGTTACTATAAGTTAAACATAGGCGTTAGCATGTAAACGAGTAACTGGTAACGCCTTCAAGTAAATAGTATGTTAAATTGAGTAACGAATGATAAGATAACGCTATACCCCATTTTTACTCTACATAATATCAAGTAACGGTAACTGACATAACTACAAATTTCATGTAACGTAATATCTACTATTACTCTGTATAAATATAGTAATATAATGAGTATATTAATATATAATATTATATAATAAATACATACTATATATATATATAACCTATATGAATTTATTATAATATAATATATTAATATAATATATTATTTAATTTAATATATAATAATATATATATACTATTATATATATATTTATAGTTATTATTATTTAATTTTATTATTATATATTTATATATATTTATTTATTATTTTTTATTTATTTATAATAGTAATAGCTCCGTTAATAATAAGTAGATATTAATATATAGATTTATATATTTCATATATATATACATATATTATTAATATATATATATATATTATATATTATTATATATATATTAATTAATATTATTATATATATATCTATATATATATATATATAATTAAGTATATAATATATATATATATATATAATATATATACATATTAATATATATACAATTGATATATTATTAATTAATATAAGGTAATTAGTAATATGGTCAGACCTCTAGAAGAGGACTAATCCATATCTCAAAAACTACAAATTTTGCACATTAATTCCTCCATAATAGGATATACATTATTAATTTTTGAGAGTTGATATTCCATTGGTAAAATATAAATTTTAAGTTTAAGGAAATATGTAAAAAAAAAAAGTATTTTTAAATAGTTAAAAAGGAAAAAAAATTTTGTAGCGGCTTTCCTATTTTTAATGTTGGAGTTATGAAGGATGGTTATATTCGAAAGAGACCTAGTCTATATATTTATTACAGGAGAGTATCATCGTATATAAATAAACTTTTACTAGTATTATGTTATATTGTATTGTATTAAACTAAAGAAATAATCATCCAAAGGTTATACTATACCGCACCGATAGACGCAAGAAGGTTCAGGGTCTTCTGGCCTATGTCCTGCGGGGAACTTAGCGGGTAGGACTGATTATCCCCCTCTCCGAGAGGAGTAGGTTCACCGGAATCACCCAGTTTCTTTGTATTATGTAGTGATCGCGGGGTGAGTTATTCGCGCCCCTCCGTCAATACTATATATATGAGGGTAAGGAAAACGTCCCTAACCCTGTGTTTCTGATATAATATAATAGGGTATTTAATAGGTATATTACCCTACGGTCTAGAGCTTCACGAGCCTACTACCTACATTATAGCGGTGGTAATATACCTTTGTATTAATTATATATATTGTAATTAAGTAGATTATATTAATTTATATATATAATATTATAATATTAATATAATTAATTATTTATATACATCTTCTTATGTATATCTAGATATTTAGTATATAATAATATATAATATTATAAGTATATTATTAAATTATTATATATTAATATTTATATATATATATATACTATATATTATATATTTATATTATATATATAATTACTAATATATACATAAGTATATATATTAATATATATATATATATATCTATATCTATATCCACCCGCTCAGTCACTCGAGCTTCCCTAAAATACTTAAATTAAGTGAAATTATATTTATATATTTATTATTATTTATTTAATTATTCCTCATATAAACTATAAATTTTACAAGGATTTTATCTCAAAAATAAATATATTCCATTCCATTGATAATAGTAACCTATTGTATAAATAGTTATTATTTTTTTTATCTAACTGATAAAATTTTACGCTCAGGGATTCGCAACGATGGTATTCCTATATTTCTCACCTGTAGTCATTAATATTATGTAAGTATTTTTAGAGGAGAGATTCTCAGTGAATTGGAGTACGCTACTTTCTAAATGAGGGCTGGGCTAATCATATATATAAATAGTTAACTATTAATATATATATTATATATTAATATATTAATTAATATATATTAATATATATATATATATTATATATATATATGATTATATATATATTATATATACTATAATATAGTAATATTAATATATATATAATATTATAGCTTATAATATATATTATCATATATACATATATATATATTATTATTATATCATATATATATATATTATATTATATATGCATGTTAAATCTTTTCATATATTATTTTTGGTACAGGTAAAAAGATAATTTTGCAGAAATCCTTTTTTTTTTAATTAGCAATTACCGAAGGAAGTAAATTTAACAATATTAGATTCATTGATAGCCAAATATCGACTCTTTTTTAATATAACTTAAAGTTACGGTAAAATACAATATTCTTAATGATATATAAAATATTAGTATTTTAATATTTTATATATTATTAGCATATAATTTTTTCAAATTGTTATAATGTAATAATGAGTATATAGTTTTTTAGCTTTAATATTATATATTAATATATTATTATATATGATAAAAATTAATGTATTTAATATTAATATATATATATTATTATACTTATAAATAATAAGTATATATATGATTATAATATAATTAATATATATATATAATATATATATATATAATATAATATATATATATATATATATATAGATATATTTATAATTATATATATATTTAATAATATATATATATAGATATATATATATATTATATTATATAAGGTATTATGTATATATAATATTATATATAATATATAATAGTAGTAATATAATATTTTATATAATGTATATAATATATATGGTATAATTAATAATATATTATATTAATATATATTAATATAATTCGGATAATATAATATTATATATAGTATATTATATTAATACTATATTTAATTACCTAACTATTATGAATATTTATTAATATATATATATATATATAATTATCATATTATATTATAAATTATATTATATATATATATATATATATAATATATACTATATATAACTATATAACTATCTTATTTAATAATAAAATATAGTTATATAATACTATATAATAATATATATATATTATATATATAATATAATATATTAATATCTCTGATAGGGGTGCAAGGGATGAACCATGGTCCCTCGCCACTTGAGTGGGGTGAATTTGTGACCCATCTCGAGGTAGTCTTAGGGCTTATAATGTTTAATATTCCACATTCAATATTCTACATTTTATTTCAATCTAACTTTACAACTTTATAGAACCCATTAAAAAGCAATATAAGCCATTTTGAGAGATCTGAAGGTATGACTACAATGAATATAGTGGAAATTAATAACTTAACTCGTATTATATATATACTAATATATATACTCACGGTGGGTATTCCATCGTGGTTGAGATCACCAGGGTGGAATTTACTCTATATATTATAGTATATATATACCAGAGGAATGATAGAATATAAGTATATTATGACTTCTAGTATAATCTACTAGCTAACTATAATATAGTCAGTTATCTACATAATTTAAGTTCAATTAAATAAAAAGGATATAACTCAGGAGTTATATTTTAATTATGTATTGTTATTTGTGTATTCATAAAACTGAAATAAAGTTTAGTTAAAAAACGTTTATTTATATCATATATAATATTTATATCGTTTTAATTGAAATTTTTTATTCATTTATTGTAATATGAACACGTTTTTGATAAGCTCTAATAAAAGAGTTTAATTATTTTTATATTTATATGTAATATTTAATATCGCATTTAATATATTTCTTGAAAAATATATAAATTATTTATTATCATTAGCGAAGGTACCATATTTCTTCTTATGAAATTTCTATTTCAGATTTAAATTTACTAACTGATGATCCTTAAGCTGAGACTAAAGTTATAGTATATAATAATATAATAAGATATCAACTTTTAAGAAGCAGAGTTAAGCACAGGAGTTGGCATAAATGAGCAAATGTTTACAGAGCGAAAGAATCGACTACAGTCATGAAAACTCAGTAATAAATATACACATAAGATTTAGTTCATAATCTTTACATAATATAAATATCAATATATAATGTAATAAACAATTTCCTGATATGTACCGATTTCATTATTCAATATTATAAGTTTTTATACATATCTTTTTATTTGGTTTGTTATAATCACAACACTATGATAACTATTCTGAGAGAGAGACAATAAGGACGTATATAATCCCTTATAATTTTGACACATTTAAGCAGTTTTTAGTTTAGTGGTAATTATGCTTATAATAAATTATAAATTAATTAATAAATATTAAATAATAATTAAATATAATGAATTAATAATAATAGATAAGACCAATACACTACTTAAATCATATAATAAATAAAATAATAATAATTAAGTTATATTAAATAATTAAATAATATAATAAATAATAATAATATAAATAATAATATTAAATTATATAAATATATAAATTAATTTAATTAAAATTATATATAAATAATTAATTAATATAAACTATTTTTAATATTAAAGTATAATATAATATATTAAATATAGTGTAATTTAATAATCTAATACAATACGAACTCAACAGATACTGTACTAAACTAGCATATGATTGCATAAACTGATAGATTAAATAATAATAATAATTTGATGTGGAGTGATAAATAATTATTATTAAAGAGTAATTATAATTACCACATAAATATATAATTATTATTTGTTAGGAATATAAGTCTTCTTTATATGAAACACAATAAGGTCTCAAATTAAGAATGACAGTTTATCTACCATATGTAAATACTTTTAACATTTGGTGTAATTCTGTGATTGAAAGGTATTTTATCACCTCTAGTACAGTAGTAGCAAGTAGTAGTATTAGCTCAATTGTAGATATTCACATAGAAAGCAATATGTTTACTTAATTTGGACACTATTTATTAACTAATAAACTCTATTGTACCAAGGGGTGAAGCACTCTTAGTCTGTGCAGGAATATTTCTAAATATTTGCTCTATCCAACCTATAAAAGATACTACTAAACTATCTTATTTTAATATCACTAATATAATATATCAAATTATGTCATAGCACGGAATCGCCTGGATGTGAGAATATTACTAATTAAACTGTTTTGTGTGAAACTTGCGCTTGGTAATTTGGTCGCTCAAGACATGAGATGCAGAATTTTATGAGAGAGAGAGAATGATAGAGAGAGGATAAGTAGAGAGAGCGAGAACGAGAAAGAAGATACGTATGAATGAGAGAAGAGAGTAGAGTAAGAGTAATATAGATGAGAGAGAGATAGATAGTAGAAAGTAAGCAATATATATAATATATACTATTATGATAATACTATCAATTGTATTAAAATATATAATGTAGAAATTAAAATTATTTTGAGGTATATATAGTTATTTAGAGACCATTATAAGGTATATACATCTTTTATTTCCCTGTGAATTATATTTATAATTTTTTCCTTATTTTTAATACAATAAAAATATCAAAATGTGGGTGTATAAAAAAATTAAAGTTTATTATCTTCCTATTATACAATGAGAGCAAACATATTTTATTCCTATTATAGATAAATATAATTAGGTACAAGGCCTAAATTTTACAGTATAAAATTAAATATTACAATCTACAATTTTATAAATATTTTACTTATAAAAATTTTTTAAATAATATTTAATTAGATAAAAAAGTAAATTAAATACACGAACTCGTATTGATAATATCAAAGCTCTCGAAGTGGAAGCCTTTGAAATGATTATTTTATTTATTTATCCAATTTTCATGATATATGACCACGGGCCTGCGTGAAAAGATCGGAGTCTGTGAGTCCGGAAGTCCGTGGATATCGGGAGTCGTGTGAAGTCGTATTTAGCAATTTTTAATCCACATGGAGATCTGAGTAGTAGGATCGGAGTCCGGTCGATATAATATTCCTTGTGTGAGTATGGAGTCGGAGTTTGGAGATCCGATAAAAATTTATAGAACTATATTTATTATTATTAATTTTTATATAATAAATTATTATTAATTATAAATTTAAGTACTATAAATTAAAAAAAATATTTATATAAATGCAATAAATATTTAAAATATTAATTTAATTATATTAATTTAATATTTATTAATTACTTATTATAAATTTAAATTAATTTTAAAAATGTTATATATTTATTAGGTAGAGGTTTTTTCATTAATGTTTTCATTTGAAATGTATACAGATGTAATATAATTTTATTGATATTTATTTATGAAATAATTATAATATTGCTAAAAAAATTTAGTAATTCATATAAACTTATTTAATAATATAATATTATTATATTATGTATAAGTTGAAAGAATCGAAGATTATATAGCTGCTTTTATATATGCATTATGATTTCATAATAAGTCAATTTATGAGTTAGCAAATTTTTTGAGAGACCCTATATCGTGTGTGGTTTACCCATAACTATAAGTAGCGACTTTTATTATTAATTATTCTAAATATAATATTATAAGATAAATATTTCTTCTTCATAATTTTTGCTCTAATTAGTAAGAAATGCAGAATGTAGAGGCATATTTATTATATCTATTGTTAAATTAATAAATATAATATTTATACGGGAATAAATGTTTAGGAATAATATGCTGTTACTAATGTTAATAGTATTATCAGATTTGAGTGATACACCCTTAATTATAAAACTTTTCAGAATTCCATGTAATAAAATATGAAAAGTTAAAATTTGAGATTTTATTGATCTTTAGTTATTATTTCCAATTTATATTTAAAAATTAGATTTTAAATACGTATCATAATCTATATCTCATACCTCTAAAAGAGTTTTGTATAGAGAGTAAGTGTAATTAAAAACGTGTGATCAATCTTCGCCATTTTCGAAATTATAAGACAGAGGCACAGATAAGTATAATGGATAAGATACACATGCTAACACAAGTTGAAAAATAAAAAACTCCTCAATACCTACATACCGAAATTTCCAATTTAACCACACTATAGGCCGCTGAGTATAGTGGAAGTTTTTCTCTGAGGACCTCATTTTCATCCCAGTCCAGAATAAAATAGAATCTCTCACTCTCACATACGCCAAGTGCGCATGACCGCGTACTCATTAAGGGAAAGAGCAATGCTTCTCATATTTAGTTAGCCATATTTCTCGTCCTATATATTTTGTTAGGGTATCATTACTCCTCTTTGGCTCCAGGAGTGAGTGTTAACTCATCACACCAATATCACTCTGAATCCCTTTAATAGTTCTACAAATAACTCATTGCCCGCCATTCTCTCCAAGAATTCATTCCCTATGCTCATACTATTCTTTGCTTTAATATTTTCCCCGAGAATGCATTTCTTGCTAATATAACACGATATTCTCCCTCCATACCTGCTATAGACTCATTTCTCCTCTTGTGTAGCAGCGCTAATTCCATGTTCTTCTTACTCTCTTTCTGCGAGTGTCCGGTGACTTCGAGGATCGAGATTTGTTCCAACTGCTTAAAACTCAACAACACTATATTAACAAATTCAGTGTAGCGCACTTGTGACCAACGTCTCTAAATGTATATTCATATTTCGCGAAATATATCAATACTTATCTCTTTCTTACACGAGTCGCATCTCCACACGAGAGGAGATGCAGTACGAGGAGATAACATTACACAGTATTATA
Organism: Trachelipus rathkii; assembly: GCA_015478945.1. NCBI lineage: Eukaryota > Metazoa > Arthropoda > Malacostraca > Isopoda > Trachelipodidae > Trachelipus > Trachelipus rathkii. The sequence goes on along the minus strand of JABUQX010028266.1, from coordinate 35,230 downwards.
GATTACAAACTTCTCATGAGCACGCCATTCTCTTACTTCCACTGACCAACATCATACAACTAGCGGAACATTACTGTTACATACACTACAATGACTTGAAATATTAAATTGCTAGTTCGTCCACGACCATGGTTGAGAAAGGTTGAACATCTGTCGCCACTCTCACTGATAAGAGTGTGTTGTTCGCGCTCCAATTGGAAACCAGTCCACCCTGAACACACATTGAGGACGTTAGTGTACGCAGACATATCGACATTATATTCTTATTATCCTCAGTACATGAGTCCGATCCATACTAATTAAGAACCGATTAACACAGGAATTCAACAATATATACTAGCTCAATGGAGACCCCTCTAGTGGGGACACTCCAGGACTTGGTTCTTTCAGCACTCACACACAATAAGAATTAGAGTTAAGTCATATCCTAACACAACTTTCCACCATTCAACAACTACCAATCCTTTCTCATTCATCTGGTTCTAAGAATTATGTCTGCTAAAATATGTCTGCTAATAAGCCACCTCACTTGCAACAATCAATCCCACACTGTGGACTTCTTAAATCCAACACATTAGAGAGAGAGAGGACAATGTCGAGAATACATAAACAGCACTCCCTAATCATTTGACTTAATAATCTATATTGGTACAACGTGTTAAACTGTATCGGAAGCTCCGACACTTCTATATAGATCATTAAGTGGGGATATCTAACATTCTCCTCAAATATGCAAATGAAAAATTTGAGTGCAGATACTGCACGCAGCAGTACCGTATGGGACCTAATGCAATTATAGTACTAATACAAATATATTAAAGGAAGGACCACGGCAATTATCAAGATAATGAGGTCATCGCTCCACTCACCTCCAATTCTCGAGGCATCTTCATGCAGACACCAATATTAAACATATGACACAAATGCCTAGCCCCGTATCTCTATACTCTTTCTATAACGTCATAGTTCATGCATGACTAATTGTCGATACTCTCACACAAAATCGCCAGGAGATAACAGAGTCCTCCTAAAAAAATGCAACATGGACTACCGAGTCGATTTGTGAAATATAAGAGCCTCAAACTCCCAATAATAAATTAAACACTTATAAATACTCGATACTTGCATTATAAATGAGATCTTGAAGACTATTCACTTAATGGTTCGGTAAGTAAATTACTAAAACATATGAGTTGGGACGTATATACGATACTACTTATGTTTATGACTAAGTTAGCATGATAGCTATAATTATAGAAAATAATATCTCGCCACCTCTAACGATATTCATGACTATCTTTTTATATCACTCGATAGAGAAAGATGCGAAAAGAGTTTTACCTATATATTATATATTATAATATTAGAACTAGTATAATTTATAATTCAAATATGACACCACTACATAGTGAGATCATATATTGTTAATTCCTGTTATTACTGATGTATATCCTGTTATTACTTTTAAAGTAATGTTAGAATATTAAAAAAGTATTAACTGTTTAATTAAGTAATTTCTTTAATGTATAGTCAAATTTATCTAAATAAAACTATATTATATAACTCTAGTTAAATATTGCATAATATAATTTATATGAATATACAGTCATATAAGTGCAATTTGTGGTTTTCCTACAGAATAAATGAGAGAAACAATAAGAATAGTTTGTTCATGTGATATGGTGTCTGAGTCCTGCATCGTGTCATCTCTGTTCTTTTCTGGGTAAACCTTTTTTAAACCTCAGCGATAGTTAGTTGGTCAATCTTGTATGAATTACTTGTATTTTATATCTACCTAGGAAAAGGAGATGGTTTAACTATAATAGATTGTTTATTTTATTTTATTATATCTTTACGAGAAATAATTCATAAACACTCGTATAATAGAACAAAACATATATGGTTAATGAAGAGACCCCAGATAAACATCGTTTATTCATGATCCTGATATAACTTCTTGGTAAGCAAGTAAGACAATCTAAATGATTTTTCGACATAGTATTTGGATTTAAATGGAAAACATTATGAAATTTTAGAATTTGCTTTGGACAATGCGATAATGGAAGTAAAAAATGAGAATAGGTCATAAGGGGTTTCTAATTGAGACTTTCGAGTAGAGTCTGGAGTACTCTGGAAGAAAGGATCTAATTTATTATCGATTTTTAAATAAGCTGAGAGTAGAATACAAGGAAATAAGTCCGTGCATGATACGCACCATTATTTCGCACTATACTATTATAATCATATTCGACATAATTATGTGTTTAGAAGAGAGTCGGAGCTTCGCCGTATATTGCGGATACAAGACTTGTAATTGGGATTAGGCGGATCGCTATAAACTCTGCACATACTGGTTAGGTAAATTGTCATGTGTAACGGCTCATAAATATAAGCTCGGATAGGGAGCTCGAGTCTGTTGACAGGTAATTTAATTATCTGAATATGTTTACAATTATGTAATTATGACTTTGATTGATGTAATACACGACTGTCATATGTAAATGATAATACAAATAATAGTTACTTTATGTTAATTTCTATTTTAGTTATTTAATAGTGCTAAGTAATTTAATAATTCTAAAGTTTCAGATGATATTTGGAAATTAGCTTGACGGCAAACGAATTTCAATAGCAAATATTGTAAGGTAACTCATATCGGCAGATTAAATAGGATTTTAATGATTACATAAATAGAAAATGGCAGGAGTTTGCTGATTTTCTTGTGGTTATAAGTAGCAATTTGAAATTTTGAAATAGAGCTAATGAAATGAGAGGGAGTATAAACGATAATGTTACTTACACGAGGATGGAAGTAATGATCAAGCCTTATAATTATTATGGTAGAAAGTTTATTAAAATACTATGAAGAAGTTTGGAGCCTTCCCTAAGAAAGTACATTGAAATATTTAAGGCAGTATAGAGTTGAGTCACAAGAATGACGTGGTTTTTGTTGATAAGAATTATGAGATGAAGTTGAAGGAATTGGGTATGTTTCCGTTGAAAAATTTCTTAGAGATGATATGATTTAGAGTTATAAAATATTTTCATATCTCAACTGTACAGATGAGTTTGTTCTCCATACAACACAATGATAGAAGAAATATAGGTATCAACAGGTAAATAAAAAAGAGACATTGTGCCAGGATTTGAGAGCATTTTGCCAGGATTTGAGAGCATTTTCCAGGATTTTCCAGGGTTTGTCAGGATTTTTCAGAATTTGAGAGCATTTTGACAGGATTAATGAAATACTTTATCAACATAGTATTTTATATTTCGATTGGTATACATCAGGATATGATGGCTAATAATTCACTTTCAACATTTAAATATAGGTCGGATATGCACAAAAATGACTTGAGTGTTAAATAGAAATATGCATTGTTGTTATTTTTGTTTAATATTTGCTTTAATGAGGCCTTGATTGAGCATTGGGTGAATCGTCAAATAAAAAAAAAAAAAAACTTGAGTGTATCGTCAAATAAAAATAAAAATAAAAAAAATTGCATATTTGATTTTTTTGAATGTTGATGTCTGTTTTTTTTTTTTAATATATATTATTTGCTTTGCATCTTATTTTTAGCTTAAATTGCATGTGTTAAATAAGAAGTGAGATGGTATAGTGGTTGTAAAAATATTTATTCAAGAAAATGAACAACACCTTTATTGATGATAGTTAGAAGAAATGCTAAAAATGTTCAATGGAGATTTTGAGGCATTTATTAGAAAGGAAATAAATTCCTTTTGTTGCCGAAATTTTTCATCATTCTAGTCTGAACTGGACCGGAATTAAATCTGAATTTCCGGCACACCTCTAATATATATATATATATTATATATATATTATTATTAGTTATTATATATATATATATATTATTATATATATATATATATATATATATATATTATTATTAATATATTATTACATGTATATTATATATTAGTATATATATATATATATTATATATATTATTACATATTATATATATTATATATTATTACATATATATATTATTATTATATACATATATATATATTATTATTACAAATATGTATATATTATTTATATATATTATATTATATATATATATATATATATATTATATATATATATAGTATATATATTATTATATATATATATTATATATATATATATTATTATATATATATATATATATATATTATATTATATAGTTTAATTTAAATATATTATATATTATATATATATATATATATATATATATATTATATATATATATATATATATATTATATATATATATATATATATATATATATATATATATATATATATATATATATATATATATATATATATATATATTAAAAAGGTTAATAATAGCATCTTAGAGATTGACTGAGAAGGGATGAGAATGAATGATAGAAGAGTGAAACAACCCTTCCTCAAAGAACTCAAAGGAGGATAATAAATTCAACAAGGGAGTTCTAAAGAACAGTGTCTTGGAATGAACCCTGTCGAAAAGTTTAAGAGGCCGTGATGGCTGATGGAATGTGCAAACTCATCCTTTCTTAGACTAAATCTAGCTCACTTCAAACACCATCGTGCAATTGCACTTGTTCTCGTATCTTTCACATTAGAGACAATACACATCGTTAATGGAAAAATTTTTTGTTCTTCAATCATTCTTGCTAATTTTCATTCAGCTCTGAATTTATTCAGGAATATTACTCGACAAGCAGAGGAAAACTTCAACTAAACGTCAGTGCACTGACCTGTTTGGTTCTCCTTTTCTCCTTTTTACGAAAATAACTGGTCTCTTGTCTAGAACATCTCAAACACATATATTCAGCATCCATTTTTTATATTATTACCCTTGAGGCTTGGATGTCTTTGGAAGTCCTAAGCCTACTTCTTACCTTAGGTGTCCCATGTCTATACTTGAAATTACTTGACTCGGTACACGAGATTCTAATATCAGTGATTTGTAGTTTGGTAAGTGGTCCATATTTCATTCCTCCCCTTGTTTTGAGAAAATTTCGCCAATCCTTGTACAAATCTATATACTCTCAATACATCATAATATCTAAATCTTTTACTCACTGCTGGAAACGTGCCTATTGAACCGTTTTCTAAATACTAAAAGCCATTCTAAACCTTCCAACTATCTCTGTATTGCTTTCACCTGTATTTAACCTAAAATCTTTGAATCTATCCTTTGCTCTCATTTCATATATCATTTCGAGTCCCATTC
>JABUQX010028265.1:0-32311 GCA_015478945.1 Trachelipus rathkii | reverse complement strand
AAATTATGGGTAACGCTTAATATATTATACTTATATATAGATTATATATATATATATATATATATTATATATATAATATATTTATATTATATATATATATATATATTTATTATTATATATATATATATTATATATATTATAGTTGTATTATATATATATTATATATTATATTATGATATATATATTTAAATATATTTATATATATTAGTATATTATATATATTTATAATATTATATATGATATATAATTATTTATAACTGGGCGAGGCGGATTTTCATTTTCGGGGGGGGACAGTTTGAGAGTGTATATAGTATATATTATTATATTGGTTTATATATATATATTATTATATTATTATTATACTTATCTATTAGTATATATATAATATATATATATATATTATATCTATTATTTAATATCATATCGTGGGAAGTATCAAGTTTGCAATGTTTTCGAAATACTGAAGTCGCAAACATTGCAGTTGTGGACAAGAAATTGCTATTTTTATATTTAAAAAGACGCTAGTACCAAATTGTCGACAGGGAAAATGGATAGACAGGTAAACACATATAAAACTATAAAAAAAAAAAATGTATTCCAATATGTTCAGTCTTTATATTTCTTTTTCAGTTTCCTAACTGATAAATAAAAGCATAAAAGATCGTATGTGAAAAAGTAAATAGCAGTTTTTTAATTTCCGCCAGAAATTGGGGGGAGGGGCAAGTGCCCCCCCTTGTACCCCCCTGCCTACAGGCCCTGTTATATTTTATATATAAGTTTTTGTACAGGATTACCACTCACGGCCACAAAGACAGCGGTCCACCTGAATTAAATATTAAGTCCATTAGTGAGAAAAGTGCTTGTTAGCTTTTTATTATAATGTCAATAATTGATTTTGTTTTATTTATTATGCATCTCTTACTTAAAAAAGCTAATAATAAAAGGGATGTCCTACGTTTATAATTTCTAAATTATCATAAACCAATAGAATTATGAGATGTTCGGAAAGAATATTACAAGTTTTTCCTTGTTCATAAGGTAAATTTTGTTAAATGATCCAAGCGGAGAATTTTAGATAAATTATGGGATAATCTTTTAGAAGGTTGCTACTCTAGACACATATAAGCTTGGAAATGACGACGGGCGAATGAGGAGGGTCCAGTTTGAAGATATCCATGAAGATCGATGGACAGATTGGAGTTATAGACGATCGACAATATATATGGCCATGATGGGAGGAGGTCCACGTGCATTTATGGGTCTATTAAAGTGGGAAGCTGATATTGTATAGCAATGCGGGAGGTGAGTGAAAGATTATCAGCTCGTGCAAAACTCCTTCGTCGGTGAGGGCCGCCGTTTTTCTTCCTGTCCTCAAATTACAAGGGGAACCTAAGTAATGTGAGAGGGTGAAACTTAATATTAATATCATAAATACCCGATGCAGGAGGGCACCTGAATTAGAAAACCCAAGGGCTGGCGAAAGAAAAAAAGGTGAGGAAACCTCTTTGAAAAGGGAACACTACCTAAAGCCACAACACACACACCAACACACCACACACACACAACACACCACACCACACACACAACACACTATATATAGATATATATATATATATATTATATACTATATATAAATAATAATTTATATATTATATTATAATTAATATATATATTATTATTGACTAATACAATGTAGTATATGTATATTATATATATTTTTATATTTTTTATCATATAATTATATATATGTTATTTTTTATATTATATTTAGTGAGTTATGTGGAATATATTAGCATTATATAAATTAGATGTTTATATAAATTAATAATATCTATTATTTACTTTATTCTTTAATATAATAAAATATATTATTATTTAATAAAATTCTAATATATATATAATTTATCATTATCCTCTGGGTATGGTTAAGACCATAACCAATCGAACTCTTTACCGGAAGGAGATAATAAATGAAGAGCTCTAGACAATAAGGACCGAATGCCCGAGAGACACTCGATGTTTCTGACAGTGTTCCAAGTACGATCGTGAAAGTTTTTTTGTATGACAGAATTAAGAGATGTGGTTATTTAAAAGTACAAGTATACAGTAGTGAAGTCCATCTAGATTGCAGCATAGAGGTTAAGGTCTTTAGGTTATTTAGAAAGTTTGCAACATAGAGGAGAAGTGTCGCATAGCGTTCATGAATAGGGAATAGGTATGCGTGGAAGGTATCAGAAAGGTGGGAAGTATCTTATAGTAAAATAAATAGAGAGAAGAAACAAAAAAAATAAAGGCGAAAGAATTTTCAAATATCCAGAAAGAGTAAGAGACACAGAAAAAGAAAAAGAAAAAAGAAGAGAAAAAAAGAAGAGAAAGAAAGTAAAGAAAAGAAAGAGAAGAAGAAGAGTAAGAAGAAAGGAAGAAGTAGAAGAAAGTAGGAAAGAAAAGAGGAAGGAAGGGAGAGAGGAAAGAGATAGAAGCAAAAAATTAAAAAGGGAAAATTAGAAAAGAACAAAAAAAAAAAGAATAACAGCAAGAAGGAGAAGAAGAAGAAGAGAGACGCTGCAGAAGAGAAGAGAAGAAGAGAAGAAGATTTTGAGGGAATTAGGGAGAGAAAAGGAGAGTTGATTTGGTGAAAATCTGCATACATTCACACGTTACAGAGAGAACAGTAGGGAAGTGAAAAGACCACAAATATAGTGAAGGCCTACATCCATTCAATGAGCCAAACGCACACCAATATTAAAGGAGGCATATATTTATTATATAATACTATAATTATATATTTATATATATATATTTAAAATATATTATATATATATCTAAAATATATATTAATATATATATATATAATTATTATATATATATATTAATATATATATATTATAATGTTTTCTTTTTTATTAATAAAAGAGAATACTCTCAGATACTATATATATTATATATATATAAATACTTATTATTTATAATATATATAGTTTATATAATGTTCATATATATATAAGTTATTATATATATTTTATAATAATAATAATTAATATATTATATGATTATTAGTAATATATTCATAATATTAATAATATTTATATTATATATTATATATTTTATATAATATACATATATTATAAATATCTTATTAGGCTCTCATATATATTGTCTCGATTGCCACCACTTAGGCAGGGAAAGCGTTTCATAAGGAGGGGAACAAAACAAAATAAAACAACAAAACAAAGCAGAAATGCACCTGTCCCTTGATTTACGCAATTCCCTCAGGTGTGGGCAGCCATTGCCTGGTCCTATCTTGCCTTAGGCTTAATATCAGGGAAAATAGATGATGGTCCCCGTTTTTACAATTACAGACACTGGCTTTCAAGGAGGAGCACACTGCAACGATGTTGATCCTCGAGTGTTCAAATATCCTCAATTTATTCATAGTTGAAGATGGTAAGGCCACCTTGTGCTTTACGAGGCGACGAAGGTGCGTTGAAAAATGTGTTAGAGGTCCAGTTCTCGCGCGGACTTACCGTTTGTTAATATACCTATATAAGATTGGCAAAATTTACGGTCGCTAGAAGAATGAGAGAGTCAAGGGAGTCAGAAGTATGGGACAGTTTATTAGCTTCTTAGCCTTAGCCTCAACCTATAATCCAAAACGGAGGTTCGCTACTAGGATACAACCCCCAAGTGAAAAGTTTATTCTTACAGAGGGCGAAAAAGAACCCTAATATTATATTTATATATTAACTATCTATTTTATAATTAAAACATATTATATAATTTTGTATATTTTGTATATTATTATAAATACGTTATATATATACTAAAAAGATTATTAATTATATAGATATACATATAAGAGAACAGATGATGCATACGGTCTCATCTATAATCATTACAAATTTAGGAAGAAAGATTATTAAAATAGTTGGATTTAGAAATTGTGAAGCCCAATTACTCTAACAAAGATTTATTTTCTTCAAATTTGGGGTTACGAAAGAGAAAGATTAGAAAATTTGTAATCGGATTAATATATTATTTATAATTCCACGTAACATTTTTTGTATAAAAATTACAGCGGCGGCGTGATTTTTTGAGAAAATAAAAAATATTCTAGAACTAAATTCGATCAGAAAGCTTGACTGTCTTTATCTTTATATTTCCTTCTTAAATATATTATATTGTTCTTTGATGTGCGTGGCGTATATATGTTCGTTGTTTAGTACTTATGCTTGTATTAATCGACTCACATATTGCCAAGTTACTTGAAACGTGGAATGATCGATATTTTTTTTTGTTATGTACATTTTGACCGGTAAGTACATACACACATTTACATGTAACGGAAACAATTGCACACGTTAGACAAAGAAAGTCATAATGTTAAAAAATTATTCGTATAATATTCTCATTAGCTATTTATTGATAAAATGGATCCATTTTTTTACTTCTTTTAATATTTATAACTTTTCACAACACTGACAAATAATCTCGAGATTTTGTGGTTTAGTATTTTCAATGTCAAATTCAGAATCAGTTTAACTAGAGAAACGCTCTTCCTTGGTGCGGTGCGGTGCTGAAAATATCGCTTTGCCAACAATATTATAAGAAAATAACCCTAGTGTAATAGTAACATGTTTATCGGTCATGATTTTTTTAACGAATATAATCCTACATTGAAAATAATAAAAGTGTTTACGAAATGTTAATTACTAATATGTTTGCGTATAGTATTTTGTGTTAATTGACTTATGCAGTAAATAACTACTGTTCGGGTGCATTATTCGTAGCGGAGTACTTCGTATTATTACATGTTTAAAATATAAATAAACACTAGGAAGTCTTAAATTACTAAAAAGTTATTTCCCTCTCATAGCGCTGTGATAATATATTAAAAGTTATCAAAAAATTGTTTTATAGTGTAAATAACTAATATTTGGTGCTTTATTGATGGGGATTTTTAAAATAGAAGATATTAATTTAATAAAGTTTTCATATTATTATTATATTATCTATTTTTATTATTACTTATTATTTATTATTATTATTATCTATTTTATTTTATTATTATTTATTTATCATTATTTATTATTTATTATTCAGTATTTTATATTATTATTATTATTGGGGGTAGTTGTAACAGCAGTTCGCAATTCTATCGCAACAGACATTTTTAAATAAATATTTAAGGATAAAAATATTAATTTAATATAATCATACCTAATAAATTATCTCATGACATAAGTATTACTGCAACACGATTGATACTACTACACTACACTTTACTTTTTACTCTACTAATACTATACTATACTACGACTACTACTACTACTACTACTACTAGATATAATTAATTATAATAATATAATAATAAATAGCTATATAGAATAAAATGAAAAAACAACAACAAAAAACAACAACCATAACAACAACAACACAAACGCAACACAACAACACAATTAAACAACAACATTTCAGAACAGCAATCAGCAACCAACAAAATTCACATTAATTATAACACGACAACCAATAACTATACACTCAAACCTAAAAAACAAAAAACAACTAACCCAATGACACAACGAATACATGCACACAATTAACAAACAGCAACAACAGCAAAAAATAATAAACCATCAACTCTCAAAGTTGAGACAAATTAATAATAATCTAATAAATAATAATTATATAAAATAATAATAATATTGGAATAATACATAATATCATAATAATAATAATAATAATAATATACATATAATAATAATTAATAGTAATATTGTTAATTGTGCTAAGTTAGATTCACTATTTGATCATTAAAAGTTTTTTTTTGAAATGTAGGACAATTACGAAATCTTATTAAAAACCTTTTTATAACATTCTTTCGTAAATTAACAAATCTAATTGACATTAAATTCAATAATTTTATCTATGACTCAAAAATGTGAAAGTAGTAGGAGTTAAGTATCATAATATTAATTTTATATATATATATAATTAATTATATATATATTATATATATATATCTATATATAAATATATATATACTATTGATTTATATATATTATATTATATAAATATATATATATATTATTTAAGTAATATAGTTATAGAATATATTATATATATATAATTTATATTTATATTTAACTATTTTATAGTATTATTATTTCTATTATTGATTAATTTATTATTATTATTTCTTCTTCTTCTTCTTCTCTTCTTCATGAATATTCTATTGGGCTTTCTTCCTCTTCTTCTTCCTTTCTTTTCTTGTTTCTTTGATTCTCTTAAAACAATAATTTGTTTTCTCTTCTTCTTTTCATCTTCTTCTTTTATTCTATTATCTATTATTTTATTTATTATTTTTTTTTATTTTCTTCAAAAACTTTTAATACATATAAAATATATATATACAAAATTAAATTTAATAAAAAAAAAAAAAAAAAAAAAAAAACATAAAATATGTTACAATTTAATATCATATACCTAGACCTGCATTAATTATTATATAATACACTTTCATAGAATGTTAATGATAAAAGATCAATTATATATTAGTATAATTTTTTATCCAGATTTCTTTTATTATTATTTTATTATTATTATTATGTGATTTATTCTCCGAGGCCTGTGAAACTAAAAAAGCAATCAAATTCCCAATTTGAACTTGGATTGGGGTTTCAACTCCCATTTTATTTATTCGAGAGTGGGTGTAGATAGACGAACCCAGCCAACCACAAAATTTTTATGAAGATGAATTTACATCTCTGAAATTTGAAAAATTTGAAGATGGTGGCAGTTTCTTACACCATTTTTATTTTCTTTATTTCTCTGTTTTTTTTCTTTATGGACTATCAAAAACAAAAAAAAAAACGCAAAAAAACTCTTAACTGTTTCATTTTCCTTCTGCTTCCAAACTGTTTACTTTAAAATATCTAGTATACTATTATAAGTAATTATATTCACTATAATTACGCGAATATATGGATCTTAACAGCTTATTAATTATAATACGTATAATATATATATATATTATATATTCTATTATATATATAATATATAATATATATTATATATATTATATTATTATATATATATATATATATAATCTATTAATCATTAAATAGTATACTCATTTAAAAATAGATATACATCGTATTTACATTAAGATATATATATAACTAATATAAATATCATAATTAATATTTATATAATATATATTATTATTATATAAATAATACTTCATTAAAGGGATATTATATATGTATTATATATAATATATATATATATTATAATATATACATATAATCTATATATATAATTATATTAATATGTATATATATATATTAATAATATATAATTATATATAATAATATATATATATATATTATATATAATAATATAGATATTAATATATAAAATAAATATTTTTTTTTTTTTTTTTTAAACAGACTTCCACAAAAATTATTAATGTTGAACATGTATATGATCATGTTTTGAATGTATTGTAATGTGTGTGAGAGGTGTGAGAAAGGTGTTATGAACTAGCAAAGAATTCAGGTAGTAATTGTGTTGTGATAGTAGTATCTGGCTCTAAATATGTGTGTGTATTTACCAGTCCCTGCTTTTGCTTTTCATTTTTCCCTTTTCTTTTTACTTTATTCAACAATCAAAAAAATTTACCCAAAAACAAACGGATACACCAAAAAATATAAAACATAAATCCATTTTCTTTTCCTCTAAAATATTTAGTTAGAGAAAGAGAGGAAGAGAAGAGAAACGATGGAAGAAGTATGAAAAAAATGACAAGATGAAATTTGAATGTATGAGAGGAGAGAGGAGAGAAGAGAGAAGGAGAAGAGGAGGAGATTCCTAAAACAATTTTTTCAAAAACATATTTACATTTATTAACTAAGTCCAATATAGATACACGTAAGACACGAAGATACCGACGTGGAGAGGAGAATACATTAATCTTTAAAAAAAAGGTTATGACGTTAAGGGAAAAGTCTATTTTCTCTTCTAAAAATATAAGGTTGGTTTTTTCGTTCTCCTTGACAAATGCTCTAATTTCTTCAGGTCTCTTAATACCGACTTAATCTCAGCTACGTAATTTCCCTTTTTTTAGCACGCTTCGCATGAGTTTGAACTCTTTCTTGCACATATAGTTTCCTTTTCTTAAGATGCCTAATATACTCTGAAGAACAAACAGCGATCCCGCTAGAAGAGAGAGAGGAAGAGAATATGGAGATCGCATTTTGGATGGGAAGATACAAGTAGAATCCACCCCCACATCGCAATAAAATGATTTAATTTCGCAAGTCGCGCGCGCGAGAGAGGAGAGGAGAGAGTGCAGAGAAGAAAGCGAGCACCAATTGAATCTGTGATTTGAATAGAGAATCAGCACAAGTGGAATCTTCGAGTAGTACGACGCAGAAATTGTTACTGTAGATGAGATAGACCAAGTGAACTGAGATGGTTTAGATACAAACGTCATTCTGGAGAAGTTCCTAATTTCTTTGTTTCCGTATTTTTATCAGAACTAAATCCATCTTTGATTCGTAATAACAATGTTAATGACAATAGTGATTAATATCCTTTGCATCTTTTAGTGTGATACTCATAATGTTTATTTATTTTATTTAGTTTATTTCTCTTATTTATTTGTTAATATATTTATTATTTATTCATAATTTAAATTGGGTAAAATTTATATTTATTTATCTCTTTTTTTAAAAATCAATGAAAACACGCATTTCTGACTTTAGTTCTCTCTCATCTAAATATTCATTTTTATTCATTATATGATGTATTATTAATTATTATTTTATTAATATAGTATAAGTATCTTATTCATTAATTAATGTTATTAACACTAAGAGAATTAGGATATATTTATTATTATTATTGAAATTATTATTATTATATATCTAATTAACATACCAATACATAAACTTACTCTCTATGTATTATTATTTTATATATATAATTCAATTATGATTACTCTCATCTAGTTATTCTATTTATTATATACATCTATTAGTTTATATATTACTCCTCCATTATTATATATTTTCGCTTATTAAATATTGGAATTTGTGTCATTATTATTATTTATTATTATATTATGATATATTATTTTTATTATTATTATATAACTCTTACCATATACATTTATTTTATATTATTAAATTATCTTAAATCAAGTATATGTACTATTTATTATCTCCATATAGCTATATTAATTATTATATCTATCTATTATTAAATATTATTATTATTATTATTATTATTTATTATTTATTAATTTTTTTTTTTAATGTTTATTTCAAATTAAATTAATATAATTAAATTTTATTCTATTTTATGTTGAATTGTTATTATTATTATTGGAATTATTTATTATTATAAGATATGAACCCTTTCCTCATAAATTTTGTTCTATACTTTTTGAGATTATTGAGAACAGGTGAATATATACATCTTCTTATTATTATTTTATTTCCATGTTTGACCCTATCGTAATTTTATAATTTTAAATGATTTAATTCTTTGCTTAATATTAATTTATTTAAATGCTTATTATTATTATATTATTAATACTTATAATTTCTAAAATAATAATTATTGGTAATAATTATTATTTATTTATATCAGCTCATAAGTAGTTAAAATAACCTTACGGTATATTTGTGGCATATTTAATCTGTTTTTATTATTTTCATATTTAATAATCAAATGTATATTTTCTTATCCTTTACCTTACACATCTTTTTATGATACAGGTCCATTTATTTTTTCATTAATTTTGCCAAATCATATTGGATTATGGGCTGTGATGGTGTAAAAACTATCTTGTGTTATAAACCATTGGTTTATAACATATTTATCGTTTAAAACCACATAAAAACCTAATGGTTTATCCCAAAACAAAAACATGATAACAAAGAGTTCAACAAATCAACTCTGAATGCTCTTCTTTTCCCGTTTTCCTACAGCTTAGCTCAAATATTTCCAATCGAAGAGTAGCTGAAAGGCAAGAAAAAAAATTCTGCGAATTTTGTTATTGTGAGATGTTATACTATTATAATATACTGTATATTTACCTTTAATGATTATGGTAGGTATATTCTCTAAATATAATAATAAATTAAACTATACTAATATATCAAATAGTGTACAAATTCCATATTCAATACAAAGTAAAGGATATATATTTCATATAGTGATGTGAGAGGGTAGATAGTATTTGTGATGTGTTATATGGGGGTATATATTATGTTTATATAATATTATATAATTTATATAGTAATATTATACAATGGTAAAGATAATCTCTAAAGAAATGAAATACTTAATAGAAATTCCTGTTAATCCTCAGAACTGAACGAGCTATATACTGCTTTGGAAAATAAATGTCGGTATAAGCTGACCAGATCTATTGACATTGTAAATAATGGATCCTTTTTAAATATGATTTCACCTTTTCAAAGAGCTTTTGAATTATTTTCTAATTCTTCCAATACTTTCATTCCACGGTTAATACTTTCTAGAAATATATATTATGTAAATTTTTAACTGTTCTATAGGAAAACGTACGATTTGTGTGTTTCGAAAATGCTGGCTTTGTTGAAGTGATAGTATCCCAATTTCTACCAAAATTGACATCCCACCTTTCAGGCAGTTTACACTTATTCAACCATCTTGTTCAAACAAAACTTCTTAGCAGGAAACTCTTTAGAAGCCTGTTATTTCATGAATGTTCCCTTTCTAGTTGGAAAATCGTTAAATAAATAATATAAGTTAAAAAATAGAAGTGCAGTCAATCTTTTTTATAATTAGTTTGTCAGTTAAAATAAATATGGCGACTATTGTGGTAATGCTTTGTGGGTTATTTGCTTTTTAGTTTTGAGTATGCAGTCCGATTGTAACAATATGCTAATGATTGGTGTGCTAGACTATAATAATTTTGAGTGTCTCAAACTTCAGTATCCAAATACTTAGGAGCTTCGGGACATGGTATTTAGATTCTGCTATTCAACAAAGACAACCATTTTCAAGTTTACATTAGGGCCATCCATTGAAAATACTGTCCACTTAATGAGGTCAACAGCTGAACCAAGGCCCTGCTTGAGATTTTCCTAAAGATTCTCAGCTCGAGTGTCGGTAAGGAACTGGAGTAAGATAAGTAAGATAACGAGTGGTTATTAGACGACATTAGTTTAAGTCTTCAAAAGCCTAACATGTTATATCCATCTTGAACTTCTTTTGGGCATAGATCCTGTCCATGTCCGAAAAATTTTCTTCTTTTCTAGCTGTCAATTAGTAAATTCAATTCTTTTATAGTCATCCTTATTAAAAAGTCCTCACTCTACACCCTCTTCTCATGTGAACCTAATTTGTTACCTTGTCATATACCGCTAAAATATGAGCCTCACCTATATTTATAATTATTAATTTTTGGTACTGCATTGAATAAATATAATATTTTATTAGTGATGGTATATATATATATATATATATTATATATATATATATATATAATATATTATATATAATATATATATATAATAATTAATTATTAAAGTGATATAATAAACATTTTTTTCTGATAAGAGTTTAATTATATAATATATATATATAATTATAAATTTGTTAATTAATAATGAAAAAGTAATTAAAAACATTCATATATAAAGAATTAAAATAAATTTAGAGTTAAAGAGTACAGGTTTAAATATATCGCTCTCTTGATTGAAAACAAACCAGAAATCAAACTTACTTTCTTTTTGATAAAACAATAATATGAAAGTTCCATTCAAAATTAATTTAGGAATAAAAGTTGCAATATTACTGTTTAATTTTAAAAATTTTGATTTTGGATTTTTTTTTGGGAAATGGATCTTTATATATTACTTTATCGTAATAGTCCATTAGAACATTTTAGAACATTATAGAAATAAGAGACAGTAAGAAGCCACAAAGGGCCTATCGAGACGTCCCAGTCAACTCACTAACAATCTATGCTCATGCAAATCCACGAAAGCACCCTAGGGCTTGCTCAAATTATGTATGTAATCATTAAATATGACCTATATGGCTTGGACAAAAAAAGAAAAAAAAATGATTTTAATAAAATGAATCCCACCAATGAATGAAACAATTATTTGTTACAAAATTCACACAATGCAGTCTTTTAAACTCCCCTACTCTAATAAATAATTTATATCTACTGTCATTATTAACAGGCGTCCGCCAATTTAGGCACATATACTGTCTCATTAAAAATAAGGAAATTTATTCTAATAATAGATTTTATCTCTCAAAGATCTACCGCACCAAATGTGTTATAAACCGTACCAACCCTTTCTTAAATGTTGCTATAAATCGAATTTACCAAGTTTCAAAATAATCTGATATCGACCTTTGGTTGGCACTAATATCTCTCGAGTTCCACCTACAGACCTTTTTACTTTACCCATAATTATCTACTATATAAAAGAAAATCTCATTATAAACTAACCAACAATATTATTCAAAAGATGGCAAAACGAAACTTTCCTCCTCAAAATAATTTCCAAATTATAAATTAAATGCCTCCTGAGATAATTACCGTAACGAATGCCTCTACTCACTGAAGAATTTCCCATCTCCGCCCAACTACTTACAGTAGCTTTTCGAGAGGCTAAATGTTTTGTTAGACAATGTAAATATTGACAGGCCGCAGGCTTTTGATAGCGCCTTCTATCTCTGGTAAATTCATTGTCCTTAATTCATATCATTCAGCTCCTCATCAACTCAAATAGCCTCTCTACCCATTCAAACCCTCGAGATCATCCTATTTTGCTCTATCTCGACTACTCCACATGGTTTTCTTTCTTTCCTTATGACATAATGTATTCTAATCTTTCTAATTAGCAATTATAGAGTGGACTCCAAACTTTTCAAGCAATACTCTTAACTAATATTTTATTGTCCTAAAATTAAAATTTGAAAACACTTCGAGGAAGAAAATTCCGCATGTCTTCTTTCTTTTCTTCTTCTTCTTCTTCTTCTTTCTTCTTTTTCTTCTTCCTTCTTCTTCTTCTTTTTCTTACTTCTTCTTCTTCTTCTCTTCTCTTCTTTTTCTTTTCTTTATTTTCTTCTCTTCTTCTTTTCTTTTCTTCTTTTCTTTCTTCTTCTTCTTATCTCTTCTTTCTTCTCTTATTTCTTTTCTCTTCTCTTCTTCGTCTTTCTACTTTATTTCATCTGCTTAGTTTCTTCATCTTCCTTATTATCTTCTTCCTTCCCTTTTATTCAATCTCTCCCTTTCCCTATATAATATAATAATAATATCATAATTATAAATAAATAAATAATAATAATAATAAATAGAAGTGCCTCATCAATACTAATTGTAAGAGCTCAACTCTCTAAATAAATCTCTAATTAATTAACTTGTCCCATAACTTAATGCTAATAATAAATGATTATCAACTTATATACTTAAATACCTTGCTTAATCTAATTATTAAAATAACACAACATTGCATTTATTTATGCCCACCCAGCAATTCTTAAATTATGCTATTAAATTCCTTGCTTTAGCCAAACACTTAAGAAAATTTAAAGTCTTATCTTTCAAAAATTCTACTCCGCGCTTATTTGACACCCTCACACCTTAAAATTTTCATTATTTTCTCTAATTATCTTTTTACAGACTCAAGCCTAATTCTCTCTAATCTCATTCAAACTTATATATAGTTTTAAGCTATGTATATCATTAGAAATGTGAATAAGATATACTCTCCTTATACATCTTATTTTTATTATTTTTTATCTAATTTATACTAAATTTTCGTGAGAATCCTATCTTTATTATTATTATTATTATTATTATTATTATTATCTTATTACATCAATCTTATATCCATTAATTATTAATTGAAACATTATCTTTAAGAAGTAATGTTCATAGCAATAATCAACTTAATTGATTTATAAAAAGCCCCCTTTTTGTATATTTTCTGTTCTCTTATCTCACTGGTCCCCAGTTCATAGAAGTTTCATTCTTTAAAAAGAATCAATTTGAATCTTATACATCCTTCAACTAATTCCAACTGTTTTGGAACCCTTTTCCTCCGCGTGCCTCGACCCCTCAATTCATCTGCAAACTTTTAGGAAACCTGCAATTTAAGTCCTTGGTCTAAATCATTTTATATAATTATTGAGGAACAACTATTTCCCTGTCCCGATGGGCCCCACACTGCGATCCTGTGGGGGGGCACACCCATTCTTCACTATTCTCACTTCCCCTACCACCCATACCTCTTAAGTTTACACACTGCTTCTGATTCCAACAACCACTCTTTAAATTCTTAAACACGATGCATTTTGCTTACTCACTCTTCCAGAATCAACTAATATATACACTACATTTTGTGCCTCAGTGAGGTACGATTTCTAAATTCACTACTATGACACCAATTTCCTGAATAGCTTGGGAGTGTGTGTGTCATAAATACATCTGTTTATTTGAAGATTTTCTCTCATAAAATTAGTGACGTTGATTATGTAAAGTTCTTAAATATAGTAATATTCAATCTGGCTCTCAATCAACTTAAAGCTAATTTGAGATGAATCATTAAAAAATTTGGTCAAATCTAATAAATGAATAAATATAGTTAATAATATATTTCACATAATATAACCTCTTAAAATAATTTGGTAATACATATCTATATATTTTGCTAACCTTATCTTGTGAAATTGAAGATACTTGTTCCCAAATTATATTAAGAGTGTAATATATTAATAGAAATATACGAGTTGTTTTGAATTCATTTTAATAGGGAGATTAAATTAACTCTTATCAAACTCTAATCAAGGTATAGCTATAATTAATAATACTTTAGATGTAATACTTAATTGTTCTTTATTATATGAGATAGTGAATGCGTACAACCTTTTATAAGCCCAACTACACATTATACAATGATCTCTACGTCATACGTATATTAGTGTCAAAATGAATCATCGATTTACATGAACATAGAGAATGAATGTTTAAGCTTAAACTGAATGCACTACCTATATTTATATATATCAACTTCAAATCTTATAAAATCTTGAACTACCTATTAAATCACTCGAATAGTAGATTAAAATTTAGTAAACTATAAGTTATGTCATTATTATATTAACCTCACACATCTCCTCAATTAACTTTAAGTTACAATTTATCTAATACTCTAAATAATGGAAATAATTTAATAATACAACGACTATATATAATATCTATTAATTATAATCTCACTACTCACTCTACTTCTTTAACATTATAGTATAAAATATACTCATAATATATAATATATAGGTATTAAACTAACATCTCACAATCCTCCATTTATTAAATAAAATGTAAATTAAATCAATTTACACAATAAATTTTATTGAATCTTATCTGTGTGAGCCTTCACTCTAGCAAAATCTAGTAATTTTAATTTGTCACTTTAATAATGACAACAGAAATTTTATATAATAAATGATAAGTTCTGTTTTGGTCATAATCATAAGTTTGAACAAAGGTAGATTTCTTTACAGTCGCGTGTTTATATAGTGTAAAATATAATTAAGTGTTTGTGATTTCTTCATAAAATACAAAAATATTAAATAATATTCAACATGCAAATGCTTGTAAGTGAGTTGTGATAGTGGTGTGATAGCGTGTTAGTTTAGGATTTGTTAGTTGTTGTGTATTTGTCATTTTACATGTTACTATATTCTAAAATGTCGTCGTTGAATTTAAAATTTATGTGTACATAGTAAAACCTGATTTATAAGCTTGTTTGTAGACAAGTGATAAAGCATTGTCTATAAAATGTGTTTCTATACTCTCTCTAGAGATATTTATAGGTTCTTACCTCAATTTATGCTATACTGTAACGCACAAATTATATAAACTATATCTCTGAACTATCTTAACATTTTATCAATCTTATACATTTTATTAAATAGTAAAACCTTTTCGTATCATTTCCAATGCATATATAAAGTACTATTAAAAATACTACTGTATACACATAACTCTATATATATCCTATGAAAACAGGAATGTCAATACTATCATCACAATTATTATTAATTATTGACTAAGCCCATAAGTAATATTATAATGATTACTCTCTATTTATCATTATTTTTATTAAAATTACTATAGAATATGTCAAGAGAAAATACTTTTCAAGGTAGATGTTACTAAGTAATATGTTATAGGTATTATATTAATATATATAATTAAATATATTATATATATATTATAATTATTATATATATATATATATATTAATATTAAATTATATAATTATTAATATAATATATTAAATAATATTATATATAAATATATTAATATAGAGCGATATATATCTTAAATACATATATTAAGTAGACAATATCTTTAAATTCATCTTAATATATAATATATGTTTAATTAATAAAATATGCTAATATATATTAATTTATAATAATTATATTTATATTATACTATTAGTACTATTTTATTCTTATATATATATACTTATTTCTTTATTTGTAAATATATATATATGAGTACTGTTATACTACTATGACTTAATATTATATATATTTATATCTATAAAAGTAACTAATTTTATTCATATAATTAATCTGTCTTGGAATTTATCATTAATAATGAATGCTACCCCTTGAGTATTTCATGTATTAGTGAATATTTTTATATAAAAACTAATCTAACTAGCTTTTTCATAATTTTAACACTATCTTAGTCATTCATCTTTGTTTTGGCCAAGGAGAATGTTCTGACCTATCTTCCTTGCTTATATATTACTATATTATATTTACACTCATACCTCATAATAATGGGTTTATTCTTTATATATAACATTAACTGATTATATATAAATTCCTATACTTTAACTCTAAATTACCTATTTAAATTGATACTATATAATATTATAATATATCAATATCTATAATTGATATAATAATAACTCATTACTATATATGATTTACTGATACTTTAATTAATTAATACTCTTATTTATATAATGATATCCTCTCTTCAGTTAATTATATATATATAGTATAAGTGTTTATATATAGTAATAGTATTTATATATATATATATATATAAAATATATATAATATATATATATATATATATATATTATATATATATATATATATAATATATATATATATTATATATATATATATATATATATAATATATATATATATATATATATACCTATAATTATTATATTTATATACGTATGTGTGTGTATAAGTGCAAATAAGACGATCTCGTTTTAATTTTTCTAAGTGCGTTTTTTCCAAAAAAATCACGTTAAACCTCCAAAATGAAAAATATTATAAGACTATTCTATCTCTCTTTGTCTCATTCTCTCATTGATATTTTAGTCTTCATATTTAGTTATCTTGTGTGCGTTAATAAATAACAATATACAATTTTGAAATATTTAATGAAGTAATAAGAAACTCCGTTACTCTGTACTAGCATTCCAAACTACTTATATCATATTATAAATCAATTTAAAAAATAAATAGTTTTTATACTCCCCTTTTTGCACTCTCTAATTTATGAACTAAATGTTCCTCCAGACTTGATGAGTCAGCTCAACTCGATAGCTGCCTGAGGGTGGTCATCGATGGACGCTCCCTCTAGTGAGCGTGGATCTTACCCTCCTCACCAAGAACCAAGTAATTCTCTTCTGGTCACTTCTCAAAGGAGAGTCAAAAACCAACACACCCTCAAAACCGCATCAAAAAAGTTTTTCTTTTTCGGCATAGAATCCTTAATTAATATTAACCCTATTTGAACCAAACAAACAGCAAAATTTGGCATTTACTGGGATGCGTGGAATGTAAAGCTTTTAACTTTACCAACTCTGCTGCTCTCTCTCTCTCATCAGCGTAAACGTTCTGGTTGATCTGATTACTGATCACGAACAAGAGAGAATATTGTAAACTAGCACATACTTATGAGAGGTTACAACAACACTATCATAAGTACCATCATACTAATTATCTATGGTTAATTAAAGATTGTTTTCACGAATTAAATATAGTATACTTTATAGTATTTTAAGATATTATAAGACTGCAATTCAGCCAGCATGCTAGGAGAGATTGAAAGTGAATGCACACTATATGAGTAAGGATATATGTTATGGAGGAAATAATATTGATAGGTAGAATCTAGGAAATATATAATAACTTAGTAAAGAGGGAACTATACTTTTTCTATCATCAGTTTTACTGACCCCAATTTACTCGCTTACTTCGTAAATAATATAATAAATGTTTAAACAAAGCGGTTTGATAAAACTATATTATAAAAATAAATAATAATAATTATATAACTATAATTATACACTCAGATGTTCATAAATAACTCTCATTCACACTATGATATCATGGATCTTTCACGTACACTACTCGTTACTAGTAGACAGTTCTATATCCTGTAGATGTTCCACCAACACATCACTTGCTATACAGAAACCATAACACACCTATATTCAATTTTTAAAATTACTAATTAAGAAAAAATAAATGTTTAGAAAAATATTATAATCTTGAAAATCTTTAAAAAAACACCATTTTTAAATAATATGTTCTCAAATATTACACTTTATGATAAATAAATCCTTGTCTCTGAATATTAGAGATGAACTGATTAGTTTGTACACATAATAAGTTACTACACATATCCCTTCCACCTTTGCACATAGAGACTGTTGTCATGGCCCATAATAAATAAAAACAGACTTCCATGGACACAAATATATCTCCTCCTTAACATCTGAGAATTAGTGCTCTTTCAGACATTTTTACCTGTGGTTATATAATTTTAGTCTCTAAGTATGAACTGTAGAAATATAAAGGAGACGACTTAACATGACGCAGCTGATTGTTAGTGAAGGCATAAAGCTGAGTAATCTGTTGTTAACAGAGACATAACATCTAGACGATAAATAAAACAAAAATTAATAAATAAACTAGGTTAATGGGAGAGGATTATTGGAGGGTTGAGAATATTTATGATATTAAGGAATTGTCTCCGTAACTGTTTACATTAATATCCGGTCGAATTTTGTTTTGATATTTAATGACTTATATAATTCCTCGAATTTTCTTTTAATATATTATTATATATCATTGACACAAAGAGTGCAAATGTGAATTTAGAGTGTGTAGTAAGTGGAAATTATTTTAATGTAGTATAATAAACTATGTCCACTGTATAAACGCTGTTTCTGAGTGCTTCCAGTCGTATGGTCCTCACATAATTCCCTAAATCCAAACACTAATAATCGACTGTCAATTTGAACACACTATCTCTAGTAGACTGACAAAGGTCTCTGAATACAACCAACAAGAATACTGATATTTCTAGTGAAACCTGAGAATATCATGCACTCCTATCTGGACGACCACCACGATTTTGCGACTCGTATGAATTTACATAACTTAGATCCTGACATAGCAGAGCAATTATTTACAAACAATGGAAAATATCATATTATTCACAAGATAAGCGTAAGTGAGGTGAGGAGAATCCGCCGAGGTTTGATGTGAAATCATCTATTGCGAAAATACACTGTTGCGAGAGAGACAATCTTGAACAGTATCGCGAGCTATAATCATTAATTTAAAGGGTCAATAATATATCTATCTGCTCATTTTGTGAGCTCGATGATTAAAAAAATATTTAAAAGTATATGCCAGAGTGGTAGTGTATCTCAAATGCTATAGCATTCACATATCCCATAGCATACGGAGGCAACGCGAAAAAGGACAAAGTGCGTTGAGGAGTACGCAATAGGGTTGTTTTCCATGAGGGATAAGAGTGTTGTTAATGGTGTATGATATATTTAGTATAAGTAGTGAAATAATAAGTTGTTTAATCGAGGACATAAAAAGAAAGGTTAAAAAGATTGTTCATATTTATTGCTTATTGCAGAAATATGTTTCAGTTATGTTACACTTAAATTATAAATGAGTAGTTTGATTTTGTTTGTGATTGTCCCTCGCGGTTTTTTGTCCTATTATTGAAGAAAAATAATAAGAGGGCAGTATGAGCTCAGGCTTGCTCAATGAATGAGTAAGATATATATAGAGGATTTCTAAACAATTTTCAATTCTTGATTTTGTGTGTTAGGTTTATCGGGGCAATTGTAAATCTTTTGTATTTTGTGTCAGATTAGTCAAAGAATTATTCATGTAAAGAAGTATTAAATTCTATAGAATACGAATAAAATTGTATTAATGAAGTCTTTTCATGTATATAATATAAAAAAATGGGGTATACCTCCAAATTATTAACCCATTATTAACCCTCCAATAATTTCCCTCCAACTTCGATTTTTTTTTATGTTTATTTACTTTTTATCTTGTAAATTATAACACTCAAATCATATTAATCATTGACAATTATCCCAGTAAAATGAGAACATAATTAAAGTAAATTTTCCATGGTCTTATGGCCATGAACTAGAAAAAGGTGGAAGGGTTTAGTACTAATTATAAACTACAGCTTGACAACTGATAGTAAATTATTAGAGTATTACGGTTTTCTTCATTATGATTTTTATATTACTGAACATATGGTCGAGAATAGCTTTTAACTCTTAATCAAAATATCTTTTGGGGTATTAGAAATCGTAGTTATTATTATTTTTTTTTTAAATAGTGATTTAAACCATTTTAGTTAAACATTTTTATATTTAAAGTGGGGAGGGGGCGGTGGAGAAAAGGTTCCCTTCTAAGTATTTTATTTCTAGATTTCTCACCTATCAATTTTTCCCACAATCTCCCAGTGGCACACTTGTCAATCCTTCCTAGCATGCTGGGTGAAATTGCAGTCTTAATTAAAAATAAGTATATTAATATGAAAAAACTATTAACAAGTATTAGGTGGTGGTGTGAACAAAATGCCTTCCGGATGTATAACTTGTACGATGCCAAAATTAATAATGCAGGTGTTGCCTTAACCATGTATGTAGTTCATACTGATAAAAAGCTCTTCAAAACATCATTAATTCTAAATATTTAAGGTTGAAAATTTGAGATTCTAAAGTTGGATTCGTATTAGCGCTTCATCCTATAGAGAACAATACGCTGTCGACTCACGGAGCTAATTCGAGTCCCGATCTTGTATGAATTTTATAACATGTTTCAAAAGATCTTTTAAATATATATATTTTATAGAGACTTGAAGCTTTTACTTGTTGTTTAAGAATAAAATTTCGTGCTTGCTTTAAGCCCATTCTACTTAATGCATTTAAAATTAACTAACAGAGACTAGTCAGAATTTTGTAAGTTGTTTTAATATGAGAAAATTAAAAACTGATTTTGTTGTAATTTTATTTGACTTTACAAAAAGGAACACTAAATTTAGGAAATTTTTTTTTTTTTTTTTTTATTTTGATTATTTGTTCACTTGAAATGTAAGTATCTTCAGCTTTTCTTCATCAAGGCCAAGATCAAAATGACTATCTGTACATAAAAAAAAAAACATACGCAATGAAAAGGTTCTAAATTGATTAAATGAGTAATTATTAATTCTTGGGTGTCATTAGCTAACTAAGTACCCCTATATAAAATCTCAATATTGTAGGGGGGGGGGGGAAAGGAACCCCCCTCCCCAATATGTAAATAGGTTTTTCAAAAAGGACTAAGCTATTTTTCTCATTTTCTCAAAGGGACTTACAATTATGAATAGATCCACATTTTTTAAATTTTTAATTTCTCAATATTAATCTTGTGTTCTTTACACTTCATATTATCGAACTGAGAAATGTGTAAAACTTATCGATATAATTATTTTTTTTTACTCGTTAAAAGATAAAGTGTGGTCACACGATTTTAAAGTTATCTTAATCAAAGTATGTTCAATAGGAATCTAACTAATTAAATATTTACCCTTATATCCTCGACGAAAAATGCTCTGGAGCAATTACCGTCTAAAGTATATGGAATGAATTCATCTAAAAAATATTCTTCTGTCTCGAGTACAATTCTATCTTCGCCAATGCTTAATTCGAACGTGGCATCGCCAACCTATAAAAGTAGTAAGTAACATTTTAAATCCATTATTATTATATGATATATATTATGTTACATATAATTCACTAAAACCTTGTGTTAAATATAAGAAAATTTTGAATGTAAGTGTACTGTGATTTGAAACTTTTATACTTTAGACAATTTTAATTATATGGTAACTTTTATACTTATATATATTTATAATTTATATAGTTATAATTTAAGCGTAACTATTTAATTGTTAAATTTACAAAAGGTAATGTTAGATTTCTATATTATTATTATGAATATAACAAGCGCGGTCTAGTATATATTAAGCTTAAGGTTTAAGCGATAGTTACAGTATTAATCTAGTCACAAATATATTTAAGGCTTATTTTTTTTTTTTAATATTATATAGTATATTATGATATATTAATAATTATAGGTATATATAATATATAATGTAATATTGTATAAGTGTATATAATAATTCTCAGTGTATTATATATTTATATTATAATTATTGGACTTTTTAACTTTTATTATTTATATATATTAATATTTACATAGTATTTATATATTTTAATATATTCCAATTAATACTTATTAATTATATTCAATATATTATAATATATGTATAGAAGCTCTTACATTAGGATGGTGTGGGGTGATAGTTAATAGTATTATATATAAGTATATTATATATGTATTAATATTAATATTAAGTAGTAATATTACTATTATATAAATATATATAATATATATATATATATATATATATATTAATATTATAATATATAATTATATTATCTATCTATTTTCCCCAGGTGAAAGGTCTCCAATTAAAGACGACCTTATTCTAGTAGGTGGGACCCATCGGAGAAAATGGATCCTTTATGGGTTCTACACTGGGGCCTAAACGGATCTATTTCATGCTGGCTGGCCAGCCTATCTGAGCGGATGTCACGGGTTAAGCCTTTTCTACTAATTAAGTTTAAGTATCAATGGATTACACTACCAATATGATACTCAACTTACGTCTGCGATCGAAACGAAGCTAGAGTTAATATGAAATGGCTTCACGTTCTTGTATATATCGCTCCTACACCATAATATTCATATATATATATAATTAAATATTATATATATATTATAATATACTTACTTTATCATATATATAATATATATATAAATGATACTCTTAATATATCATAATCAGTATATATATTAATTAATATTATCGTTATCAGGGTAAAGTTTACTTTGACATAGTTAGCCTTACATACTATATGGTGAGTATTATAGAAGTATATATAGACGGAGGAAACGGAGTTGAGCTCGGTATTTTTGGCATACTGTGGGGAGTTGTTATTAGCTAATGATTAAAAAATTAGTTTTTTCTCAACACGTTATATTGATGAGATCCATATTGTAAAAGATACTAATTTAATTGAGGTCACTACTATCTGTACTTGATACCTCGATAATATATCATAAATAGATATATATATTATCGTTTTTTACAGGGATTGATAATTATTATTATATAAAAATATAAGTAAAAAAATATACATATAGTTTTTTGTATTAAAATCCTAATTCTTAATTTATACTATATATATCAAAAAACTATATACTATGCATATTAGATACAAATTTGATGGAAATTAAATATAAGGTAGTATAGTGCACGGATACAAGGAATACTATTTATATTATATTTATGGGATATATCATATTCAGAGTCTGTATGTATGTAGAGTGATAAATACTGATTTCGATACAAAAATGAATTACAGCAATTTGATTAGATTTAAAATAATTTACATTTATAGTGGTTTCTACCAGAGGGTATATATATAGTATATATATGATATATATATATGTTCTAACTATAGTTACATTATTAATCTAGTAAGGTTATGAGTATTACTAACAGGAGTCGGGGTCCTCTATATTCATATTTATAATATATAGGTATATATTACCTTAGATATATACCGCGGGAACTAGTATCACGGATGTGTCCCTGTATGATGTATTTTAGTATCTATTTCTAACGTCATCTTCCCTCCTCCTCCAATACTCTTCTCCCCTCTCTCTTCTCTCTCTGCTCTCGGTCTCTCTCTCCAGCTCGGGGAGGGTCTTCTCTCGTCTCCTTCGGATCATCTCTCGGTCTCGTCTCTCTCATGTCTTGTGGTGACCGGTTATGTGCAAGGACGTGTCAACGATCGCATCGATTTAATGGTCAAGTTCTTTCCTCACGTTTCTCGGGAACTGATAGGAGACCAGTATATCATTTGAGGTGTCTGTTGTTCTGGAAAGTATTTACTTTGTATTCACGCTGAGTCTTGTTGGGTAGTTCGGTGAACGAGTGCAAATTGCACCGGATACTATATCATGCCGTATACCCAGGTATCTCATATTAGTACCTACTATACTATAGCTACGAGGTACCATTAGGAAGATCTGTCTCAGTCAGTATATATATTTATATATCTATATATATATATCCTATTTTTATACCTTTAGTTGTTCCTACTATATACTGTACGGCTCGAGCTACCCCTACATTACTGTTGGTCCGACTAATATTTTCCTGAGATCATTGAAATTATACTATACTCTCATATAATAATTTTTATAGATGTGTCGATATTACTATATATTAATACCTTCTTTTAATTGGACGGATATGTTTATATTTTATTTCGGGTATCATGAACACTAGTATCCTAAGATTAGTGAGACAAAATGTGTAAATGATTAATTATTGATTATTTAGTTATTAATATATATATGATATTATAAAATTAAAAAAGAATATAAAAGATTAAATTTAATAAATAAATAATATGAAAAAAGATTTATTACTTAATTTTTTGGATATAATTATCTCGCAGCGCTATGAATCCGAAGCAATGATATATCTGCCCCAATTTAAAAATGATCAACATCTTAATTCTACTCAAAATACATTATCTTAGGATTAAAGAAGCAATAAAACAGAAATCCCTTTCCAAATTATTGTCAGTATAATTCGAACACGATATCCTAATGTCACCTATTCCCTCAGAAACTGTGTTTGTCCCTTAAGCTCCGAATGACTTAAAGAAGGAGGGCTCAAAGGCCTTCCTGGTAGGTTTATTAAGTGTCTAGTGGAGATATTTGACTTACTCTCAAGAGTTCCTTCTTCGGGTCTTTTTTTTTTGCTTATTCAAATCAAAGAAAGCAATTCCCATCATGATCCTTCAGGACTTAAACATACCAATTAACTCAGCTATTATTATTAATATGCATTTATTATTATTTATTTATTATTTTATTATTCCTTATATTCATATTTTTAATTCATTCATCTGATTATTATATTTATTTAATACTGGGGCCTTCATGAGGGTGTGGAAGAGTTGTCTCCCACAGGAGCTCATTTCAGTATTATAAGTTTCATTTGAATATTCATTAGATTTTTAAAAGTCAGTAGGAAAAAATAAGTTTTTTATATTCTTTGTAAATTTTATAAATTTTGTGGTATGAAAGATTAGGTATTGAGTTGTAATTATTATTATTATTAATTAAGTTAGTTATTTATTATTATATTATAATTTTTTTATATTAATTTATGATCTTTATTATTTAGATTATCATGTTCATTATCTATCTATCGTCCCTTCAGACTTAAAATATTACAGTTTTAATAAGTTATTTATATTTATACTACATTCCTTCTACACTTATCCCATTTAAGCCCATACTGTAGTTATAGAGTTTACAATGTGATGGGATCAGATAGGAAGTGAGGAGTGATAAATATGTTGAGATTCGATCATATACTAGTAGTCATCAGTATAGCTAGTCGTGAACTTGCTACTATAATATATATACAAGATGAGCATCTATTCTACATAGGTGCACAGATATTTTCAGGGCTCGCAAATTTTTAGTTAACTCTAATCATAATTCTTTCCATTTGTCGAAATCGAACTTGTGTGCTTGTCGCTGTGGTGTGCGAGCTGAGTTTGTGTGGTGTGTGTGCTGTATGTGTATGTGTGTGGTTGTGTGTGTGTTTGTGTGTGTGTGTGTGTGTGTGTGTGTGTGTGTGTTGTGTGGTGGTGTGTGTGTGTGTGGAAGAGTGAAGAGAGTTAGAGAAGAGATGAAGTAAGATGATGCACGAGTAGTAGAGAGAGACTACCTAGAGAGCAGAGAGAGTAGAGAAGGGAGGATGAAGGATACCAAAAAGTATTTACATATATTATTCTCTTGGGATATTTGATTTGGGTCAATTTAAAATTCTTCATATATTTCAACTTATTTATTATTATGAGTGTATTGAGCATTATTTAATTAATTAAACCTTTTAATTTGGTCTCAATATGTTAAATTGCTTCTTTAGATAGTTTAATAATAGTAAGTTTACTCCATTCTATTATTTAGTATAGTAGAGTAATCAGGGTAGTGTCTAAAGATGGGTTCTATATCGTTAAAGTCATAGTAACTACATTTATCAGATTTACAACGTTGTGATTGGTGCACACACACTGGGATACTAGCTTAATATACGTACTTATCTTATATTATGTTAGCAAACACGAGCTTGATTTAGTGTATACTTTAAATGTGCCTTTACTTAACATCAGAGATTAACAACAATTGGTGTATAAGCTGAAATTAACTAATAAATGACATATTAATCATTCATTAATAAATAATTATGCAAGTCTACTATCAATTTCATGAGATCACATGGCTTCTTCATTACCAAGACCAGGCAGGTTATTTGATTCTGATGTGTCTCACTAGTTTTCAGTAATAAATATTGCATATTTTTTTTCTATTATATTAGAATTATTAGTATTATGTTAGGTTTCTATAGTTATATATTGAAATCCAATAATGATGGGGAATTACATCTACCTAAACGAGTTTTTAGCTAACGTCATAGTTAAGTCAATTTTGTTTATAATAAATTTGGATATTTCAGCAGCTGCTAAATGTTCGAGGGGTTCTTATAAATTTTTAAATTTGGAAGTATACCCAAACTTTCATTACTTTGGGAAGTCAAATTTCGGCAGTTCGTGAGAAGGATTATCCTTCGAGGGATGTCGTCGTTCAGAAATTTAGAGTATTAACAGTCCTCAGACAGCAGAAAGCAACTCCATAATAGGAAGCAAAGCTGTCAAACTCTCTCTAACCGAGCCCACTAAACCAGAAATCAAATCTCATATTGGTGGTTTCGTCTTCCACGTCATCCTATTCTTTTGTCGAAAGGGTCTTGAGAAGAATGTGATGCAGATTAGAGAGTATTCGTTTTGCAAGGCTGGGGCCTTATTTCTTAAGGTAAGGTATATATTTCAAAATAGGGGGTGTATATCGGGAAGAATTTCAATTGTAGAGACTCTTCGCGAACGCCCTGATATTTATCAAGTGGCACAACGAGTTTCAAGTGAGACTTCCCATGTGTCAGTATAATGTTATCAAGTGAGATAAAATTTTTCAAGTTAATATCGATTAGTCACAGTCCCACTCAGAGACGTGTGGATTGATACGGAGTGTCGAGAGTGAAAAAGGTTTGCTCATATAATAGATGTATTCCTTTCTATATTACATTTTCAGATTAACAGTTGCAATGAAGATATTTTTCATATGTCGACGATTACACCGTATCCGGTGGAATTTTCCCATAAAGTGAAGTATATCTCGATATGCCTAAAGTATCATAGGCTACCGGGACCGGGAGAAAGTCTTATCATAGGTTGCAAGCGTAAAAAATTCTTTTTGCAAAACCCTTACTTAAGAAAAGCTATTATGTCTTTGATTTCATTCTTAATTTTATTATTTGGCACGAAGGCATAAAATGTTATATAGGTAAATTGGGGTGGTGAAAGTGAGGCAGGAAAAAAAGGGAATTATATCAAAATTATATATGATACGTCTTTACTAGCAAGGGTAGGTACAGTCCGACAGACAGACGTAGTCAACATGGAGATGATAGGTCAGGACATACTTGTACGCGGATCAAGCCGTACGACACCAGGACACTCAACAATCGGTACAGATCTTTTTCTAGAGCCACCAATATTAGGGTTTAACAAGTGTGCGCAGAAGAAATTTTTTATATTTATAATCACACAAAAAATATCGCGTAGTGAGTGAGTCCATGCTATTCGAATAACACCGCACCTCACAAGATAAACAAAGATAAAAATAGAAATAATACAAATATATTTTAAATTTATTAAATAATCATTAATATTTATGCAGATATAGACTTCGAACATAAAATGCAGATCAGTTTAAATCTAATAAACAATAATATAAATTAAATACTATATAAATCGAACCATCTAATAATAAAAATAAAAGTTAATTCGAATATTTTATATTTAAATTCAAGTTAATAATAATAATAGTAATAATACAAATAATATTGATAATAATAATATTACAACACTAATACTGTCATCAATAGTATATAGATGGATAATAATATAATAATAATGAGATTCGAATAGATAATATAATAATAGATATTTGCTTTCTGGACTGGAGCGTTCAATCTGTTATAGATGGAAATGTGTCAGATCTACGGATTAGACGTATTCATACTTCTCTAATTAGGTGAAATTAATATATAGTATCTAAGACGATAACATATTCTGTCAACATGCAACTTTCACAATAGTGAATCTACAACTCAATGTATATTAATTATTATACAGATTATAATCCGTTTAGTGATATATATATTTATTATTTACGTAATTAATTAATAATATATAAAGAATTTACATATATATTACGTTTATTATAGGTATATTAATAACGAAAGGTTCGCCCTCAGTTAAGTGCTCGAGAATGTATATCAATCAACAACCTGTTCTTTATACGCTTCACTCTTCATCTTTTTTAGGTGGTTATGGATTGGAACGGTAGTTAAAAGTCCCGAAAAATTAATTTTCGTTGCAGATGCGCGAAGAGGGAAGGCATATGTCGCATCTTTATAGAGGTGTCCACATCTACGTCCTAGACGCGTTGTAGAGGCACTTCGTGGAGCGTCTATGGTGAAGGATTTGTAAATTAGGATAATACAATAGATATATGAATAGACAATAACAATATATTATAATAATATATATATAATAATAATGAATAATTAATAAGTGCCGAAAACAATTTGTTAGCTGTTTTTACTAAAACCAGATATACGCCATTATTTTATTTTTATTATTATTATTATTATATTATTATTATTAATTATTATTATTATTATTATTTCATTTATTATTATTATTATTATTATTTATATTATTTAATGATTATTTATTATTATTATTATTATTATTTATTGTGTATCTTAGTTTATTATGTGTTAGGTAGTGAGTTGAGTCTAAAAAATTCATACAGATATTTTTGGTATGTATTTAAATTCCGTGCACCAAGTATGTAGGTATACCTTTGAGTTAACTGAAGTAAATCCTTTCTTATTATGTTTTTTTCTTATTTATTATTGCTTCGCATTATATTTAAGAGTTATAATATTATTGTATTAATATTATTATTTATTAAATCTATTTAGTGATTCGTATTATTATCCTATTATTCAATTATTATTATTATCTATTCTGATTACGATTGAGTTAGATATTTGTCTTTATATATATTGCAAGTTGATTTAAAACCACTAGTTATTATCATTTTTTATTTATTAATCGTAGAAAGTAACCTACCCCACTTCCTGGCGACGGTTAATAATCGCATTAGGCTTCCTATTCAAGAAGACTCCCATTACGGGAGGAGTCTGTCTGTGTTGTCATTCGCTGTGGCCTTTGTTGCAAATTCAACTATATCGACTCGAGATAAGTATAAATTAATGAAAGTATTATATACGCCAAAATTTAAATAATGAATAAACGGACATCAGCACAACCAAATAAGACTCATGCTCCCATAATCATTGCTTCAGTTCAAGTGGAAAAATTATTCTGTGCTATTGATATTCAGATTATAGTCTCATTCGTTAATACTTTTGCTTCGTTGCATAATTTGAAGTTAAGCAATGTAGGCTAACAACAACATTAGACGTGTACAACAAGCAACAATTTAGGGATTGGACTGTAATATTTTTGTATTACATATAGTATATAGGTTATATTATAACTCACAGGAATAAGGGGTCAGTTGTGATATAATGTATTGTAAATAAGCAAAGATCTAATCTTTATTTAACGAAAATTATATCTCACTAGAGAGACTTATTATAACCATCTACTTTATTGAATATGATATAGCACTATCACATATATTGGATTAATATGTAGGTTGTAAATATTGGAGTACAGTACAAAGGAGTACGAAAACATCGCACCGGAACGAGCAATTGATTTCATGTGCGGATTCTTCTTTTTAGTTTTTTGGATTTGTCTTATTTGTTCCGTGCTCTTCTGGGGCAACACTCATTCCAAGTATGCACTGATCGTCGACGAGAAAATCCTCACCAATAAATAACAAAAAGATATAAAAACTCAATAAAATGTAAACCCCAAAATTAGTTTTTAAGCCCCCCCGTACTACCCTCACGATAGGATGAAAGAAACAAAAATATATAATAAGATTAAAATTTAAGTGTCAGCTATAATAATAAATTAGATAAATAATATACAATAATAATAATAATTAAGTAATTCAATTATTTAATTAATATAATTAATAATAATAATTAATAATAAATAAAGCAATAAAAATTACTAATTAATTAATAAAATTGAGAGTGAGTATAGTAGCTATATAGTACGGTGAGGCGTGTTAGTTAAGTAGGTATAGTATATATTTGGATATGATGATATACTGTTATATGTATATGTACTATATAGTATATGTTATATACATTCTATCGTATATAATGTGTATATATTCATGTATGAAGTTTATGAAAGTACTTAATACATTACTATGTATATATGTGTATATAATATATGAAGTTCTATGACGAGAGAGCGAGAGAGAGAGATAGAGAGAGAGATCAATATTTAAGGAACGGGAAAACAATGAGTTATTTCCTTGTATCTTAACTGTTACCCATTATTTTTCATGATTAGTGTTTGTCGGTGCCGATGAGTGTCGAGGGGGAATGAATATATTTAGTATAATTGTGACAAATGAAGACATTGACTCATCACCGTTGTCATGTTGGCTACACAGGCGCTCGGGATTTTAAGTAGTTTCCTCATTGTCGTTGCTTGGTGTTATGGTGGCGTGCTAGTTGTCTCCGCGGGCTTCTCGGAGATCCTTTACAGACTATAATGGTGTCAGGAATTTTTTTAAATATAGCTCTTTGCACAAATTTAATTAAATAGTATATATATATTTAAAGGTGGGTAACTTGGTGGACGGTGTCGTTAGCGAATGGTGGCGGCTGGGGGCGTGCTGGGACTTACTCTCCAGGGCCCGGTGCCGGTACTTGCTGGGGGGGGTTTGCGAGAAGAGAGGAGGTAGCGTGGTTTTTTGTCTTTCCGCGCGCTGCATATATGACGCTCGTGTGCGTGGGAGATGGCTTGCTGAGCACGATCCACTTACGTACCTAGTCGGGAACGCTAGGGATCTTCGCCCGGGGTTGATCCGATTTCAAGGTAAATATACTGCCTGGCGGTTCTCGGGAAAAGCGATGGAGTTCCTTCTGTGCGGACACTGTCGCCCACCTATATTTTTACTCCAAACCGAAAGCACGGCGCATACTTCGCGTCCATCCCGTGGTTTACACGCTTTTGCTCGTGGGGGATCTGAGACGAGCACACGGACATATTGGCGGATCCGATGAGACGAGCACCGCAGAAATGTGCTCCGCACCGATCTAGCACCTCATCGGTTCCTCCGATTCGATTAGAAATTATTATGTAGTTGGAATCGCATTCCTTGACCCGTGTGGCGACCGTTCCCACTCTCTTTCAGTGGAGTATTTCGAGCATCAATTGCTCACCTAATGGGAAAACAGTTGGTGTGCTAAGAGAAAATAGCTAATGTAGTATAGCGTGAGACGGTGCGTAGGGCGCTCTCGGTCGTGCTTACTGCGCAGACCTAGTTGGTTTCTCTACTTGATGCTTTGACTGAGTCAGTACTGTAGAACTTGAAATTTCGTACAAGTGAATCTCACTATTGTCTAACTCATTATCTTTAAAGGATGATTATGATTTGCCCTGACTTATATAATTCTCCTACGCTTGTCTTGTTTTGTTTACGTCACATGA
>JABUQX010028264.1:7500-16577 GCA_015478945.1 Trachelipus rathkii | reverse complement strand
TTACGTGCACCACTTCGCAAAATAAATGACTGTACGCGTTTAGAATCCATTTTTACGCTTAGAACGTCGTTGACTCCTTTAGTGACGTTTCATCGGAACCGTTTATAATTCAAAAGGTCTTATTAAAAATCGCTCTCCAAAAAGTCGACCTCGGAAAAAATTGAAATTTTATTTTCAAGAAGAATTTTGGCGCATGTATAAACGGTAAAACGTCACTATAATATATCGTTAAGCAGTATTATTATGAACATGAGGTGACTATTCTGTACCGTTTATAAGTCGAAGGTATAAGTTGAAAAAAAATTTTCAATTTTTCTAGGATAACTTTTTGGAGAGATTTTTGATTTATAGCACGAGTTATAAACGGTTCAAACGTCACTATGGAACTATTATTACCTTTTAAAGTACTTCTAAACAGGGTCATTTATTTTGAGTTTTACAAGCGTCACACTATGACGAGGACGTTTTCCCTAGGTAAATGGCGTCGTGCAATATTTTTTGTATTTTTTATTTGGTTACCTCTAAAAATTATTTTGATTAAATTTAAGGGAGACTAAGCTATAAAAAAATTATCTCAAATAAATATAGTATAGATTGGTTGTCTTGCGCGCGACGCCGTAAAGGAAACCCGGCTTGAACATTTTCATAATTGTATTTAAGTTTTCATTTAAAAATTTTAATTTTGAATTTTCCAACTTTGTTAAGAAAATTTAAGTTATATCCTTCTATATTTATATATTCAGAGGCAAATCCTGGGAATGCTTTTGGCATGCTGTGATCATGCAAAATTATCGCATTAATGATAGACCCTTTTTTATAAATTGGAAGACTTTCTTTTTAGAATCTAACATGGGGTGACTTCGGCAAACTTAAATAAGTCAAGGGTGCCGCGAATCAAAAAAGTTTGAGAACCACTGGTATAGATCATGATAGTAGAATTTAGAAAGAAGAACATATCCAATGAATATTATTAGCAATTCTTTACAGGCTTAGATTCGGTAATTTTTTTTTTGGTTTCTCTCGGAAAAAAACCTTAAGGAACAAAAAAATTTATTTTGCACCATCTCTCCCAGCAGAGTAATGTTGAACCTTTAATATTTTTACGTTAATTTTAAAGATAGCGAAAAATCGCTCAAAAACTATAGGAAATAGATTCGTGCGTAGTTTTTATAATTAATTTGGTTTAGTTACCTCTAAAAATTATTTTTCATAGAAAACTGAATTTAAGGGAGACTAAATTAAAAAAAATAATAATATATAAGTACTGCTTGCCCTCAACTCGCTGGGACCGAAAAATTTATTTTACGAGAGTAAAAGTTACGTAAATGAGGCGTCGTTGTATTTTTATAACTATTTTAATTTAGTTGCCTCTAAAATTTATTTATTGGAGAAAATGGGTTAAGTAAGCTAGAAAAAGAATTAATATATTATCAATTAGCGATGTTCTAAGCGTAAAAAATGGGTTCTAAACGCGTAGAGTCATTTATTTTGGGCTTTTACGAAACGTCACTATATGTCGACGACGTTTCCGAGGTAAATGGGTGTCGTGCAAATATCTTTATTTTGTTTTAATTTAGTTACCTCTAAAAAATTATTTATCGTGAAGAAGAAATGGAATTTAAGGGCTTAAACTATCAAAAAAAAATATAGTATAGATAGAGTGATAAATAATTAAGACTTGAAAGAAAAGTAAGAACGAAAAAAATAAATAT
Source organism: Trachelipus rathkii (assembly GCA_015478945.1). Classification (NCBI taxonomy): domain Eukaryota; kingdom Metazoa; phylum Arthropoda; class Malacostraca; order Isopoda; family Trachelipodidae; genus Trachelipus; species Trachelipus rathkii. Next base: position 14,865 of record JABUQX010028264.1, on the reverse strand, counting down.
CCAATATGTGAATAACTGATTATTATCAATTCTTTAAAGACTTATAATTCCGTTTATTATTTTTTGTTTCTGATGAACTCGTTAAGGAAAAATTTATTTTACCATCTCCCGAAAGTAAGTGACGTTATTTCGATCTCGTCTATAGTGACCTTTGTAAAGGCCCAAAATACTACGCGTTTAGAATCAATTTTTTACTCTTAGAATCCAATAGGGACGTTTCGTCGGAACCGTTTATAACTCAAAAAGTCTAAATCAAAAACGCTCTCCCAAAAGTCGACCTCGGGAAAAATTGAAATTTTTTTCTTCAAATTTTAACTTAGACCTTCGACTTATAAATGGTACAGAATAAACGTCATTATAAATACGCTTAACGATAGTTCATACCTGAAATATTGCCGTTTGATCGTTCGAGGTCGTTTTTATGGTAATCGAGAAACGTCATTATATTATAGTGACGCCGTAGAAGAAACCCGGCCTCGATTGATCCCCTCCGAGTCTATGAAACGTCACTATCGTATTTTGAGGAAAAAAATGAAAAGTTCACGGATAAAGTTATATGATGAAAATTAGGAAAAATTAAAAACATAAAATAAACAATAAATGATATGTGAATACCTGAATATCAATTCTTAATAAATATCGACGTAAAGAAATGCTTAAAGGTCTCCACTTACGCTTCAATCGTGGCACAAAATAACGTTCACTTACATCTCGGGAGATGTTTGCAAAATAAATTTTTCGTTCCTTAGTTTTTCGGGGGCAAGTGTACTTATATATATATTATTTTTAATTTAGTCTCCCTTAAATTCAGTTTCCTATTGAAAATAATTTTTAGAGGTAACTAAGCAAAAGTGGTACCAAAAACACCGACTAATTTCCTATAGGCTTTTGAGCGATTTTTGCTACGCACAAAAATTAACGTAAAATAAGAAGGTACCATCACGGTTCACTCGGGGCACGAAAATAGTTACTCACACTACTTTCGGAGATTGTGCAAAATAAATTTTTTGTTCCTTAAACGAGTTTCCAGAAAGCTCAAAAAAATACAGAGATATAAGAATTGCTAATAATATTCACATATTGGATATTTATTTTTCTTCGTTCTTATTTTTCTTAAATTTATCATTATCTATACTATATTTATTTATATTAATTTTTTTATATTTAGTCTCCCATAAATTCCGTTTTCTACGATAAATAATTTTAGAAATTAACTGAATTAAATAAATGTGCACGCCCATTTACCTCGGAAACGTCCTCGTCATATGGTGACGTTTCGTAAAAGCCAAAATAAATGACTCTACGCGTTTAGGAATCCATTTTTACGCTTAGAACGTCGTTAAGCGCAATAATAGTTCCAATAGTGACATTTCGTCGGAACCGTTTACTCAAAAGGTCTAAATCAAAATCGCTCTCAGAAAAAGTCAACCTCGGGAAAAATTGAAATTTTTTTCTTCAAATTCTTATACATTCGACTTATAAACGGTACAGAATAAACGTCACTCTATCATAATTAATACGCCTAACGTTGATCGTTCGAGGTCGTTTTTATGGTAATCGAAGAAACGTCATTATTTTAATAGTGACGCCGTAGAGGAAACCCGGCCCCGATTGATCCCCTCCGAGGATCGGCTTCTCGGTAACTACGAAACGTCACTATCGCATTTTGAGGAAAAAAACGAAAAAGTTCAAAGATAAAGTTATGATGAAAATATAGGTAAAAAATTAAGAACATAGAAAAAAATACAAATAAATGATATGTGAATACTAAATATCAATTCTTATATAAATATCGACGTAAAAGAATCTTAAAAAATAATAATTACGAATCTAAGCCTGTAAGAATTGATAATTGTTTATTCACATATTGGATATTTATTTTTTCTTCGTTCTTAATTTTTTCTTAAATTCTTAATTATTATCATGATCTGTACAATATTTATTTTATATTAATTTTTTTTTCTATAGTTTAGTCTCCCCTTAAATTTCGTTTTCTACCATAAATAATTTATAGAGGTAACTAAATTAAAAAAAAATAATAAAAAAATATTGCACGACTAGAATCCATTTTTTCTCTTAGAACGTTCGTTAAGCGTAATAATAGTTCCAATAGGGACGTTTCGTCGGAACCCGTTTATAACTCAAAAGGTATAAATCAAAATCTCTCTCCAAAAAGTCGACCTCGGAAAAAATTGAATTTTTTTTTTTTCAATTTTTAGCTTATACCTTCGACTTTTAAACGGTACAGAATAAACGTCACTACAATAATAATTAATACGCTTTATGTACAATATTAAATTTTCCGAAAAATATTCACAATACAATTTAATGTCAGAATTTTATACGGTTTACGGAAAACGTCATTATAATTATAGTGACGCCGTAAGAGGAAACCCGGCCTCGTTGATCCCCTCCGAGGATCGTCTCGGGTATTACGAAAAGTCACTATCGTATTTTGAGGAAAAAAACACGAAAAGTTCACGGGATAAAGTTGATGAAAATTAGGAATAAATTAAGAACATAGAAAAAATTAAACAATTAATATAATTTAAATACCTGAATATCAATTCTTAATAATATAATATAAACGTAAAGAAATCTTTAAGGTCCCCACTTACGCTTCGATCGGGGCACAAAAATAACGAAACTTATTTACTTCTCGGGAGATTGTTGCAAAATAAATTTTTTTCGTTCCTTAAGCGAGTTTTTTATTTATTTTAGTCTCCCTTAAATTCAGTTTTTACTATGAAAAATAATTTTTAGTAGTAATTTTAATTTTAAGAGCGAGGAGTATTTTATTAATTTATCATTTTTATATTATATAAACTAATTTATCTACTGTTATCTTCCACTCTTATATTATTTCTCGCGAACATAAGGTCCTTTTTAATTAGTAGTGGAAATATTTCTCTCTTGCACATAACTACCTCTCTTAATATAAATATTAAAACAGTTAAATTATAAATACATATTCACAGTAAATCCTTTTACTCCTATCCCGAGAGTTCCTCTCTCTCGAGAGGAGGGTCACTGTAATATTCATCACCAATACTGTTACTTTTTTCCTCTTAACGTTTTGCTTACTTTTTGAGTGTGACTTTATAATTTTGTATGTTTAAAAAAAAAATAAACAAAAATTCAGTTACATCAACGTTGGGAACAATGTTGAGTGGAAACTATTATATCTTTAGCTTTCGCCGTAAGAATAGATGAGAGGAGAGTAAAAGGATAGACAAACCTCGAAGATTCTACCTCTAACTTCACTCTTCAATAGACGATAGATTTGACAACATAGTAACAATAAAAAATTATAATAGTATCGGTTATACCATATAAAGAGGTTCGACTTTGTGAAGGTTGATTCTGCAACGAAGATAAAATAATAAATATACGGAGTCCGATGGACCTTAATAAAAACAACTGCTACCAAATATAAGACCGTAAGTTGCACCGAGTAAATTTCGGATATATTATATTCCAATTGATCTTCGTGTATATCTATTTTAACTATTTATACTTGTTAAATATCTCCATATACATTATAATTTATTACTAGAGATCGATCTTTCAGTCGTTGTTTCACGAGCAGAAATGGTGGGCGAATCATATATTTTTTTTGTTCTCAAATAGACGACAAATCTATCTTATTATCAGAACGCACGCATGCATCGCGAGATATACCAAAAAAAATTATTATGGACATGCTCAATAAGTAACGATACTATATCGAATTACACAAATTAAATTATAGAACGAATCAAAATCCACATAATTGGAGCCTTTTATTTATTTTCTTTACATATCCTGTATACAGTATGTTGAATAGAAGTTGTGTCGGAGCATTCTAATTAAACTCAATTTATGTTATGGCGTCCCTGATGCTTTGTAGCCATGACGTCTTTAATGATGAAATATACCTTTATAAAAATTCATAATAGATTACTAACTGTTTTTTAACGGTATAGTTGTATATATTTAGTCTTAGATGGTTCTCCTGCCCTGAAGATATATGACTCATTTTCTTAACTCATATAAAAAGTAAATCCAACAGCCTCTTTGACGAGTGAAATCACACTATCGAGGTAAGAGATTAAAAAACACGCTTATAATTCCAAAATCACAGTCGCCATGCGAGATGGCCTATTTACCTTAAAATTGAAAGGAAGATATCGGACAATCGTGACGACGTCAATCTCTCACATAAAAAAAAAATATTAACTACTGTAAACTGAGCATTAGACGTTAATATTGACAGTAAAAAAGACTTCCGATAGAAAATAAAGAAAACTTCTCAATTCAGATGCGCAACGAAGTATAGGAACCACATCTATGTTAATCGCACTTCAGAATGACAGGTTTGATGAGTAGCTATATAATAGTACCTGAATAGTGACGCTCTTCACACTCTCGAAGCTGTCGCTATCACTTCAACTCAAAAGGGTCCTGAGAGTATTATAAATACGCATCATGCCGAAAAGTCTCAAACCTCAACGACGCCCGAGGGGGTTGAACGGTGAAAGACACATAAGAATATAAATGTTATTAATATTATACTTTTACAATGTATATATAACATATTTACAATAATAACAATCACTTTAGCAACACTATAATAATCGAGCATAAATTCATAGAATATTATAACTGAGTAACTAATATAAATAAATTATTATCAAAACTGACTTATAAATGTAGAATTTAGTTTTAGGTACACAAGATAGTAATATCCATTTAGAAAGTTTTACAACACTAACCGATACATAGTCACACATATGCCACGATTATTGTGTATGCGTTCAGAGAGATCGTACTTGTTGTATTGTGGTATAATTCTCGAAAGAAACTGTAATTATATTATAAAAATAATTTGGTATAGTTATCTGTTAATCTAAAGATAAGAATGTGAAAACCCAGAGTCTTTATAACAGAACTAGAGATTCTTCGGCTCATGCTTCTCTCGTAGAGTATATCGGAGATAATACTCTGGTATGTTTGATTTTCACGACGTCTATCTTTGAAATTTTTTAATGTAAAAATTTGAAAGGTCATCTGAGGTCAAGTAACATTGACTCTTTTGAAAGTAAATAAGAGAAGAGTCAAATAGGTTACACGCGCATTATACAAGTATGATGAACAAATTAAGAGTGAAAGATATAAAGGTTAAGACATAGAAAGAGAGATTATAACAAGGTGAATGAGCATAAGATTATATTTACTCGAGAATATCAATATCATCCTATAATAAATATGCTCTGTAATTAACACGTACATAGAGAGAGGTCCACCACTTAACGCTTCGATCTGGGTCATATCTATAATATCGGGGAGCATGGTGTTATAACTTACTCATAAAGGAGGAAGATTCTCAGACATCGAAGAGCAACATATTTTCGTTTGACTATGTCCGTTAAGACGAAGTTTATTTTTCCGAGATGTGGACAAGTAAAGTTTGCTATTATGCCTATATTATAATTAATTTATGTTAATCTTTTGAATTACGGATTCCCTTACTCGACGACGGTCGAATCATATATCTATATATGGTAAATATTTATTATATCATGTATAGGTAATAATTAAGGTAAGCGTAAAGAAATACACTCTCGAAAATATTAAAATCTCTTGTAAAGAACAAGAGAACATCGAATGCCAGGTATACCGCATCTGGTACAGCCACTCAATTTTTTACCTCTCTATCAATAGTTTTTGAGAACGCTTGCACTGTGTTTAAATGTGTACAATCACATTAAAATTTAAACGTAAAATATATAATTCTTTAAATAGTTATACCGTATATCCTACAGCGTAAAAAGTAATTATATTATATATAGATGCACATTTATTCTTGAGTATCAGTTTATATAAGTATTACAAAGGTCCTTAAGCAATATATTTGAAATAAATTTCTCATTTTTTTTCTAGAGGTCGAACTTTTTTGGGAGTAGCGATATTGAAATTAGACTCTTATTTGATTGTATTATAAACGTGATATTCCGTATGAAACGTATCACTATATTGTATATATATATTAAAAAATTATATTATTAATATAAATATACGCATTTAACAGAGATGTTCTCATATTATATAAGTCAGTAATAAAATGGATTCTTATAAGGCGTTAGAGTCTAATTATTTTTGGGCTTTATAACGAAAACGTTCACTATATATATGTAACTGAGATATAATATACTGACGTTACCTAGATAAGGAGTATAAATGTTGAGGCGTCGAGTGGAGCAATATTTTTTTTATTTTTTTTTATTTAGTTTAAACTTTTAAATAATAATTTCTATAAACAAACTCAAGGACTATCAATGAGTACCTAGAATTGAAGGGAGACAAACTAATATAAAAAATATAATATAAATAAATATATTTATAAGATGATGGTCAATATAATATAGATTTTTTTATAGACATTGAATACTATAAGTAATACGTTTGAAGAATATTTATAGTAAAACGAAAAAGAAAAAAATAGATATTTGTAGGTGGGATCCAGAGGGCTCACAGCCCATAACCGTCCGTTAAATTCTGATTTATTTAGGATTGGGTATACATGTCGCTAACTCTCTCATAGCTCGAGGACTTGCGCACAATATCCTTGGAACTGTATTTACTATTTATTAATTTTATTATAATTTTGGAGTAATTAGTTGTGAATCTTCAAAGGGCTCACGCGAAAAATTATAAGAAGGAGATACATCCTCTTGCATCATGCGTAACAAAATATAAATGCCTTTAGTTCAATGTCTGCAGTACGCGAGTATATTCGAGAGTAATATTATTCTGTAAATTTATTCTCCTAGGATTGACATTTATATATTGCTTATCTCTGTAATTCTCTCTAGTCATACACTATTATATATTTATTTCAGAGTATATACCTAATTTATTATAATTATGTTTGCGATATTTTGGAGATAACTAAACATAATTTGTTAATATATAAACAAGATTAACTATTAATTTATACAAAATTTTTAATAAGAAGTATATAGTTAGTGTGAATTTAGGTCATCTAATTTGTACAATTACACATTAAATCTCTTGGTATATCAAACGATTGTCATAGTATTTATCGTCTGATTTTTTTTAATATAGTCTGCCTAAAATTTGGTTTTCTATGTTAATTAGTTTTTAGAGGCAATTAAACTAAAATATTTTTTAAAAATAAATAAATAATAGTCTACAAAGAACCAATATTCCGATAGAATTTTTTATTTTAAAATATTTTAATTCTCGTGTTCATTTATGTAAATTAATTTTAATGACTTTATTTTAATAAATTTTTTATTTTTATTTCTATTGTCTTTGCTTTTTACTTTCATTGTTATTAAGAGTTGATGGATTATGGAGTAT
>JABUQX010028264.1:0-2500 GCA_015478945.1 Trachelipus rathkii | reverse complement strand
TTTTTTATATCATTAGGGTAACATATATGTGATTAAAAACTCGTTTGATAAGGGTATAGAAAAATTGAGTCAATAGGTAAAATATAGGCATACAATCAAACTCAATGAAATAAACAGTCTTTACATAATTTAATAACATGAGTTCGTTACACAAGACCTATAATTATTTTACTATATAATATATTACTCTTACTATCACTCATAGATATAATTTATTATATAATAGACTCCTATTATCAGTCTTTCTTTATCTCCTAAAAAATGTAGTCAATACAATTAGTTAATGTAAAGCTAAAATGAAAATATATATATTATGCTTATATGAGTCTCAAAGTGCTCTGACATGTCCATAAATGAATTTTGAAATATTTCTCAAAGATACCACTCACTTACAAATAATGCTGATAATACGTAATAATATAATTGATATATATATATATATTTATATAACTTAAATCTTAGTACTCACTATATAATCCTGATCACTACTAAGTGTTATATTTAGTCTGCGCTGTATTACTCTAATAGATAGTTGGTTATTCAACTTCTCTATAGAAAGGTACAATCCCATACATCAGTATCAAGACTATGATATCATGATTGTTGATAAATAATGTTTCTAGATTAAAAAGTGAAATTAAAATATACAAATAAATATTTTTATTTTAAATAATAAATTATTAATAACAATATAATAAATTAAAATCTATTTTATATATTATAACGTGATAATGGTTAGAGCTCAGACAAAATTTAATTATTTGTTTACTTTTATTTATATAACAATAAAAGTGAATAGTGATTAATAATTATAATATATAATGGTATATAGTATATATATATAACCAACAATTATTTTGGATTTAGTTAATTATTATAAGAAGAGTACTATATATCGGCTATATTTATATATATACTGAGATATGAAGTTTCTCTTATTATTTGGCAACAGCTATATATAATGAATGGTATAATAAATTCCGCTCTTCTGACATTTTAAGAATATCCTATTATATATAGGTATATATATATTTGTAAACTCTCAAGCGGTAGTAAGTCAACCTTACGTACTATATACCAACTATATAAGTATACTAAGGGTACCCAGTATTAGTTTATCAGCACTTCAACTGCGTATCATACTGAGTCGTGTAGTGAGTTGATGTAAAGCTATTCTTTTATCTTATGTCTCCAATTTTCCTCTATTAGCTTTATAAATTTATATAGTAGATACACTCCCTATATTTAGAGAGAAAGGAATATATTATATTTATATATATATTTATATAATTATGGAAGTAAAAAAATCTCCTAGTGAGGGACACATAACACATAACTTGTTCTGTGATTGACTGAATAAGATTATTTCCGTCCCTAAACTCCTCCGCAGCATGACCCATAACTACGGAATCATTTAGCTTAAAGGACTTAGATATTTTTCACTGAAACAAAAATCTCGCCGTGACTCGCGCTGCATAGTATTTGGCAATAGCGTTTTTTTGCATCATTGTATCAATTTAGGCCTCTGTATTGTTGCATAGTGTTACGTGCTCTTAACCACAATATTATTTGCGAGATCAGTGTTGATTTCGTGAGATAAAAAAAGTCGAAGGAAGTTTGGTTAGACTAGTAATAATATATCTCTTTAACTCGCAGAAGATTCTATAATCTCTACTATTTTTTTTTCCTTTTCCTAACCTCTAATCTTTCTTATTATGTCAAACCAATCTTCACTCTTCTCTCATCTTTGGTTCCATTATGACCACCTTTAATTCATGTCATTCTCTGTCTGTTGGTCTTACGAAGCGAATTTTAACCAGACAGGTAAATGGATCCCTGTCTATGCGCGAGACCAAGAGATTTGCGCAGCATAGTATTTGTGAGTAACTCTCACTGAATGTCATTGAAAGGTGAACCCCTGTCCTACTCACAATTTTCAAAAGATCGTGCTACTGTTCGATAACTCTGTTAATATGATTTTCCCTGTAATGACTACCTCTTTTGTGGGAGGGTTCTCAGAGTATGCAGGGCTCATTACCGATCTGATTTTCTCTGGCATTGGATCTTACATTTCATATTCTTTCCCTTCAACTAAACCTAACAAACCTTATTTTAACTATGCTTATTCTTGTGCTATATGCACAGGGACCCAACTTTCAGAAATTACTGTATTCATTAAACTCCAAAAACTTATATTTCATCCCAGAGTCTTGCAAATACAACAATCTTAATGGTTCCCTTTCCACAAGTCCTGTTTGGTATTTTACAAAAGTGTGAACTCTAAATTTGCTTCTTCTTCTTTCCCTTCTCTATTACCTTCCCATGACAAAACTTCCGCTATAATTTACGCTAAAGGTGAAATCTTAGCTCAAACCTTTGCTTCTATTTCTACTTTAAACGGTTCCGGAGCTATTTCTTCATCTCCACCTCCCTACAACTCATTAATGCCTAAAATTGTAATTTCTTTTAAAGATGTTATTTCTGCTCTCACAGAGTTTAA
>JABUQX010028263.1:62500-74664 GCA_015478945.1 Trachelipus rathkii | reverse complement strand
TAGACCTGCACTGGCTAAGAGAATAGACTGTGTAATGTGCAAGCTTTCCGCTGTCCATATTAGATGATGACTACTTTATTATACGTTACTGGATAGGAAGCAAATAGGCATCATCAACAGTTCGGTAATATTCGTTTATTTATTATATAATGAGAGAAGTAAGTGTGATTAGCTGTCTCGACTATGTATAAATAAAAATGGAGCCCACTCCGCTCGATCAATTTAATACGCCTGCATGGTCAAGTTGGTTCATTTTTTGGCTAATTGGCTGATTCAAAAGCTCGTAATTAATGCTATTTTGGGTATATGAATTGCTTTTAGCGTCTTATATATACTTAATAATTATATTATATACAGAATATATATAAATAAATCGTGGATACCAGGTAAGAAGTTTAAAGATAGAGAGAAGAGATGGGAAGCAAAAGAAGAGAAGAGGAAAGGGAAGAGAAGAGATGAGAAAGTAAAAGAACTGTCATTTTAAATAAGTTGGTGAGTATATACCTTGTGGATTATAATGCATTCCAGGGGAAAAGGGGGTTAGGATAGAATCTATTTAAGAATTCTTGACTTGATGAAAGTGACAGGAGATCATAATCCATATAAGGGGATGGTCGGAGAGTTGAAGTAAACCTTAGTATAACTAACCGGAGCAGGGAGCTGTTTAAAAAATAACTGCTAGTTTCGACCTTAGTAAATTCACCTACTTGGAGCCAAGTTAGATGAAAATAATATAAGGTCGATGTGATATAGTGAATTCTTGCCACTACTGCATGAAGTTTGGTTTGGAGAGGGACTGGGCAATAGGGGATAGATTTGTGTAAATAAGTAAATTTCCTGCTCCTCTCCTATCACATTGTCATTCCTCTTTCTAATTAGAAGTTACTGTGCGATTTTAATATTCAGATGGTTGAAGAAGTCAGTGTATTGACATATGGTGAGTTCTTTGCAAACTATACACTATTGGTGTACATATTTTAATTAGTTGAAACCAAGTTCTTCGAAATTAGAGTAATTATCCTACCGACATAATTTTTCCATTGTAAGGAAAGTAGTTCATTGGTTAGTTCCTTAATTTATGATGGTGGGTTCTATTTAGGAGACATATTGTTCTCTATGTTGACTGGGGTGTAATGTTAGAGGTGGGGTTTTCCGATTGTAAAGAGGGAAGGTTGACGACGTGGGTCTCGGGCGAGGTGGGGGAACCAAACCTGGGGGGCCAGGGGTAGTCATACACTCCTGATGATTTTGTTTATGTGTATGGACGTTTTTAAGGGAGTTGAGTTTTCGATGTATTTGGTGAAAAGCTTTCAACCATGAATTCTGAGATAGTTTGAATTTCAATCTGCGAAATCCAATCTTTTTAGTGTTGGGTTTTTTTGGTTGGTTAATAAACAGACATTCGTAATGCTCATATTAATTAGTGAGGGAGCAGTTGTCAGAATCCGCTTGGCGCAGCATTGATTCTATAAATGTTGGGAGGGGCATAGAGTTGTTTTCATGGAAATGGGGAAGGAAGGTGTATCCAGAAGGGTATTGTCTTTTTGAAAATGTATTGGGGTTGCGACATCGATTTCCAATATGGGATTCGATGAATTGGCAAGGTCTAATTCTGGAGAATTTTTTTCCAGTATCTTCATCATTAGGCGGAGTGAATTTGGGAAATTGGGCAGTTTGATTGGAGAATGGGGACCTCTGGGTCCATCTTCATGCCTCCATCAGACCCAGAACGTTTAGAGCGTTTTGCGACGTTTACGTTGAACAGTTTTCAATTCACCTTTCTCGGAAGTGCAAGGAAGCTAATTGGAGAGATGGGTCAATCTCGCATCCAAAAGCTCCATTTGGGAGCTTTGTTTTATCGCAATTCAAATCTTTTCGTAGGTATCGAATCCCTTTAGAGAGTGGTCTGAACTTAAAGGACAACTCGGAAGGATAGAATTAATAAGAGAATCAGAGGAACCTTAAAAACCTGTCATTGTAGACTTATTTAGATGATTGGTTGGGGAGTTGTTCATTTTAGTTTTGGGTATTACTTGGGCACAGTCTAATTAAAGCTTTGCATTTTGTTCTGCAGAAGTAGCACCTTATTGGGAGGTTCATTCCTTCTGAGTTCGCGTTTTTTTACATCTGGGGTTTTACTGTGTTGTATAATGTTTATAGTGTAATTCGGTGTTCTTTTTTGCTCTATTTTTTAGCGAATAATCTTTAAACTTGGCGACTATTCTTTTCTGTGTGTTTTAACCACTCTATCTTGACCTAGGGTTTTAGTATAGTGGGAGGCGAATTAAGGAACAAAGAGACCGTCCTCTTGCATAAGTTTTGTGAACCAGTTTGGTGAGTATGGACAGTGTGTCTTGGCAGGAAAGTGTTTTCCAAATTCCTTGTAAATTGGATGAGCTAGCTTAGTTTCATTGGTAGCTTGTTGAGAGTTAATGCTCAGGATAGGCTTGTTGATGGCTCTTTGGATGGGAGATTTGAATCAAGGGCGCTGCTGTTGTGCTCTTTGGAGAATTGGTAAGTTTCGTTGGGGCAGTTAAACAGGTAGACTGGTTGCCGTACTTTTGCCTGAAGTTTTTCAACACGGAATTTAGAGAGGAGGTTCTATTAGGAGAGGGTTGTGTTGGCGGATTAACACTCGGAGGCGTGGGGGGTAGCTGTAATTGCTTGGCGTAGTTTTGATTTGATTTGTCCTGATATTTTTCCTTTGATCTGGCGTATAGCATCTCTCCTGCTCAAATTTGTGTATAGTACATAGCTCTATAAACCTCCTGTTCAAACAGGTAAGACGGGCCATTTGAAAAGAGGAAGCACTGTGGGGTCCTTTACAGTTTCTGCAGTTAAGGGGTATTTTCACATGGTGCTGAATAATGTCTCCGGCAGAGTAGTGAGAGCATATGTGGCTCCCCTACAGATATTTTCGGGGATGACCCAACCGTTGACATTTTGCAGCAACGTCTGGGTCGAGGGATAAACGTGCGAACACTGTACTTGTGAATAAACCCTATTTTAACCTTTGTAGGTGGATAAGGGTTGTTTTAAAGGTCAGTAGTAAACCGGGGTTTGGTTTGTCAGGAGTGTTTCCCGACAAGGGGGAAATCTATAAATGTTTGTGACGGAAAATTTTTTCTGTGTTGGAGTTTTTCCAAAATGACAGCTGTGTCCTTCGTCTCTCTGACGAGGGCAATAAAATAGTGGCTTTAGATGTGTTTCTTATGTCATCAGGAGTAGTAGAGAAATAATAGGAACATCTCCAAGAGACGGTTAAGGATGACAGATTATGGATACTTTGATTTCGGCTTAGCATGGCTTTTTTACAGAATGGCCCATTCCCTCATCAATGTGACTGGAGGGTCTTCAACTCGTAGGGCTTTTTCGAGTGCCCTACTGAGAAGGAATGGTTCTGTGCTCAGTAAGAGTTTTTGAGGTAGCGGATCGCAGTATGTAATACATCGGGAATGAAATGTCTGCTGACATTCCTGGAGGAGGTGCAGCATATGGAGTAAACGAATGAGAACGACTATTACGGGGGGCACCTTTGCGGGATTGCCCGGACCGTTGGGGCACCTGAGGTGTTCGGGGTTTGCTGGTCAACGAATCGATGAAATTTTGCGAAGGACCCTCAGGTGTAGAAGAAGAAAGCAAATCATAGGTACCAAGGTCTAAAGTAGTTAGGGATCCGTGGTAGGGTTAGGCCTGGGTAAACTGGTAGATTGGGTAATTGTTGTTTTTTGTTGTTGTTACCAGCTCACCTTGGTTTATACACGTTATTTCGTTCAGGGCTTTTCCATAAAAAAATTTACCAACAAACTTTCGCTCCATGGATGAACAACATAACAATAATGCAAATGAGATATAAACGTAAATAACTGGATGGGCTGGAACGGCGTATATTTCATAAGGAAGGTAATCCTTTTCCTCACAGCAGGTCACATTCCAGAGACCCACACAACCCCCGGACCCCACTCCGTAGGGTGGGCTGTGGATGTGCCCTCGGAAGATCCTCCAAGAACTCTACGTCGGTGACCCACCCGTTTACCACACGGCACTACCTATAGTCTTCACGCAAAGCCTGAGATTATACACCAAAGTGCAGAACTGCCTCCACTGGTGGTTAGCCAGGGCTCAGGTTCCCTACAAATGGCGGCCCGGTCAGAGGGGAGCGTAAATGACCGGTTTTTAAACTGTACCCGTCAATTCCACGGGGAGGCTACAGTGTTGGGGTGAACTGAAAACCCATGTAGGAAGAGGCACCGGATGGCCCATGGGGCTGTGATGGGAAAAGGGAAGGGCAACGTTATACAATTAATTGAAGGGACTTATGGGTGGGAATTCGAAAAGTCCAGTTTTTCGCTCTAGGACACTGAAGGGCAGTATATCCCGCCCAACAGTATCCCAGAGAGCCAACCCACCAACTGCAAGGTAACTGGACAGATAAAGGGATATATTATTATATATATATATATAGTATATATATATATATATATATATATATAATATATATATAAACTATATATAATATATATATATATATAGTATTATATATATATATATATTATAAATATTATAATATATAATATACTATACTATATATAAAGCCAGGTCCAAAAGTGGACCCTGCTAGATTTTCTTACGAAGGTGAGGAGTAACCAGGTCTTGGGGTTTGTATCATTTCAACAAAGTTCTTCAATTCAACACTTAAAATGATAGACGTTGTTAGCATAAAAATAAACTGATATTTTTTTGGTCAAGAATTTCTTTTTTATGCAGTTGTCATTTTAATGGTATATTTAAGACAATTTTTTTGAGTTTTTGATGTGTCAGATGCAGATAACCATGTTTTCATTGTTGAATGGTCTTGCAGCCATCGAAATATTAGACATGAATCCTTTCTTCTACAATCTTTAAGATCCATACATCTACGGTTGTTGACTTGTACTCTATGATTTGCTCAGAATATGAGCAACGCCTACAAGATTTTTTCCGATGCACTTTTATTCTTTTCAATTTTATTGCTAATTGTAATCACTGTAATATTTACATTTTACTTTCCTGGTGCCTTAGACATTCAAGAACTTCAGTCCATTCATTTCCTAGTTTTCTTACGGATCCCAGTCTTTGGCATTACTGTTATATAATTCAATACTTATAATACTTACCACAAAATTGAAAACAAACAATTAATACTTAATATAAAAATTGCAGTTATTCGCTGAATAAGGAAAAGGAAAATTGAAAAATAAACCAATTTCCCCCGGGGTTTTTCGGGTTTTTTCATCTAAAACACCCCGAACAAAACCCGGCCACTGGGCTTTTTCAACAAAAAATAAGTGTTTTTTTTTTTTATTTAGCCCAACCTCTGTGCCAGAGTCCGAATGCTAATGCTACGTATCACTCAGTAGCTATCATATATTAAGTGCTGTTTATGTAATAAAAACCACGCTGTTTTTTGTTATGTAAAAAAAACCCACTCCGTATCTCGGTATATATGATGTTTAGAGCCAAAAAAATTGGTGGAACCATTAACCCCATCGAGCATGAGTGAAAAAAAGTGTTATAATGATTCAAATTTATTTTTTGAATTTTTGGAAATTTTGAAGAATTTTTAAAAATTTCACAAGTTTTGAGCTCATTTTTGACTGATTTTTTTGGGACTTTCCAGCAGTGGCTGCATCAAGAAATCTATGATATTAGTATAATATTGAATGAAATTATGTTTGTCCCATCATAGATCTCATCCCAGAACAAATTTCATGAAATTTTTTGTGCAGCCCATCAACACACACATACCATCCAAACTTGTACCTTAAAAAAAAACCATTGTAATGTAAAAAAAAAACACAATTCTAAATTAATTGAAAATGTGCATGTAATTGGCGCTATATTACTCGCTGTCATAACATGCCTGTAAGGTTGTTTTTTTCCTTCTGTCAGTGTGGGGTCTAAAAAAAAAAAAAAAAAAAAAAGTTACATAAAAAAAAACAAAAATATAAAAATGTACTATAAAAAAAACCAACTTTTTTTTATTAACCTTTTGTATATATATTAATATTTTGTTATATAAGAGTGTCTAACTCTATGTTATAAGGTATAGGGAATCTAATTTCCGTGGTTTATAACGGAATCGAGCCACTCACACCATGGTTTAGTATGAGTTTTAGTAAACCCTACCGTCCCTTTTTCTAGTGCACCTATACAACTTTTTTAAGCATTATTTCTTTCATGTGCTACAGAGCTGAACTTGGTGTCAAATAGTATGTTCTGAGGTATCCGAGTTTTTAAAATGTGGGTTATAACATCATATTACAGCTCTAGAGGGGGTTTTGGGAGATGGGTTTTTTTTTTACATTACAATGGTTTTTTTTTACATACCTAGATGGGTTTTTTAAAATAAATTTTTACCTTATTTTTATTTCTCGAGCTACAGAGCTGAACTTGGTGTCAAATAGTATGTTTTGAGGTATGCCGAGTTTTTAAAATGGCTAATAACATCATATTACAGCTCTAGAGGGGCGTTTTGGGAGAATGGTTTTTTTTTTACATTTACAAATCTGCTTATTTTACATACCTAGGGTTTTTTTAAAAAAAATATTTGGGATTTAAAATAATTTCAAAAAATTTAAAAAATCCAACAAATTTTTTTCCTGGTTACTCATAGCTAGGACTAGCCGTTCTAAGTAGAATTATTATAAACTCTGCAGTGTCAATTGAGTTTAATAGTTATTGGCTACAAATAGGGTAAATGGGTTATTTTTACATAACAGTACTATATATATAGTATTTATATATCATATTTATATATATATTTTTATATTAAGTAATATAATATATATATTATATATACGTATATATATTATATTATATATATATACTTGTATATATTGTATATATATATATATATAGGTATATATTATTTATAATATGATTATATATTATATATATAAATATCTATACGGTAATATATATATATATATACGGTTAATTAAATAAAAAAAAAAAACCCAATATATATATATATATATATAATTATATATTATATATCTATATATATTATGATATATATATATATATTATATGTATATCTATATAATCATTATTATAGTATATATACTATTAGCTACTATAGTACTATTTTATACTTATATTATATTCTTATATATATATTATTATAGTATATACATATATATATTTATATATATATTATATATATATATATATATATATTATTTCGGATTTTACCAGAATCGTTCTAGATTGCGTTATTCCCTTCAATATATATATTAATATAAAGTCAGTAGCGTAATAGCCATTCAGTCTATAAAATCAATTTAAATGTTATTTATTAAATATGGTACCATTAAGGAAGTTGAGATTGGTTTTGGAAGTTTAATTATTAAGAACAATAAGTCTTTAGACTAAAAGTATAATTACATGTTTATAACTTAAAAATAAAAATTTATATTCTTTTTATCTATAACCAATAAGAATTCTTAATAAGTAAACTACTACTTTTCATTTTTCAAAAAAGGTGCGGACCAAAAGAGCGGAAACCTTTTTTGATCCGCACGTGCAAGTCCGCTAATTTCCTGACGACTCCGACCTCCGCTAGGTCCGCACCTATTCTAGTAGTCGCTCCGGAGCGAACTAGCGACTAAAGAGCGGAAGTGCCCACCTCTGACCAATAGTAATGTAAAAATCATACGTCTGGCTGCAATACAGAAAGAGGTAAAATATACTAGAGGCGTTTTCAATTTTGCACTTTTGCTAACAAAATTTAGGAAAATGCTAAAGTTGCGTTCCATTTTATCAAATTTAGCACAAATTTAGGAAAATGCTACGCTAAGCTGCGTTCCATTTTATCAAATTTACGTTACAAATTTAGGGAAAATGTCACCAAAACGTAAGAATTTCCTAAATTCTGTAAGAGTTGCTAATTTACCTCCCATAGCTTACTCAAATTTAAGAAATGCTAGCTCCATTTGATAATAAGCCCTACATAAATCTATTTGACTGAATGTTTTCATGCCTTGTAAACTATATATAGTATCTTGCAAGTTGGGTATTGGAAATGAATCTCCATCCAATAATTGATTAATTATTTGTAATAAAAATCATGTTATTTTTGTTATTTTTGTTTATTCCAAAACCACATGCTCCATCAGAACAGCTGATAAAAAATATTTGTAAACAATCGTTCGATTATTACCGAAATTGGTGCTAAAACTGGATTAGCATTTCTTATCGAGCGTTAGCACAAATGCAAAATGGAAAACGGCTTAGTTTGGGGGGATTAGCTTAATCGCCTTGTAAGTTGTCATACATTATTATTATTATTATTATCTATTATTATTATTATTTTATTTTATTATTATTTTATTATTATTATTATCTATTATTTATTATTATTATATATTAGTTATTATTATTATTATTATATTATTATTATATCTATATTATTATTATTATTTATTATTATTTCTATTACTTATTATTATTATTATTATTATTTAATTAATATATTTATTATTTATTATTTATTAATTATTATTATTATTATTTATTATTAATTATTATTATTATTATTATTATTATTATTATTATTATTATTATTATTATTATTATTATTATTATTATTATTATTATTATTATTATTATTATTATTATTATTATTATTATTATTATTATTATTATTATCTAATTATTATATATAATATAATAATATATAATATTAATATATATATATATATATATATATATACTATATATATGAGGTATATCGCTTAATTATATATATTAATATAGTATAATATTGTATATACTATTTTATTATATATAGTATATATTATAATATATATATGATATATTAGTATATATAAATATAATATATATAAATCTTATTATATATTATATATATATATATAATATATATAATTAATTATAATATATACTACTTGGCGACTAATAGTGGCAATTGGTAGAAGGACCAACAAACACGTAGGAAAGAAAATGAGGTGAAAATAGAGAGAAGTTGATGGTGATAGAGTAGGTGAGAGAGTAGGAGGTGAAAGAGTAGGTGGATTTTCTACTCTAAGCAAAGGTGTTTCATTAGCTGGACTGCCTCAAAATATTCAAACGTCAGGAATTGTAGGGAGTTTATTTACAACTTCCTCAGCAGCAAAGTCTGTAGCAATGACTTTTGCATATAAGAAGATTGAAGGAAATTTAGTCCTGACCATCAATAATCAAATTGTACAGTTTAAAAATACACATAAATATTTATGATTAATCTTTGATAAAAAATTAATGTGGAGATCTCATATTATTGATATAAAAGCAAGATCTTAGGGATAAAAAATATTGCTATGATAGAAAGCATTTGCTTTACCTATTCACAACATTAATAAGGACTAAAATTGATTATGGTTGCTTCATTATTTATAAAGCTCTTTCACAGTAATTAGCTCAAATATATAGCCTACTTAATAAATAGAATTCAATATCAATCCATCAGGTTAGCTATAGGTGCTTTAAAGAGTACTTTTGTAGACTACCTGGAGGCTGATGCGCATATTATGCCTTTGAATATAAGAAGAAATATGTTGGGGCTTGGTTATCTTACCAGCAGGTTGACAAAACTTGATCACCCTACCAAAATATTGTATGAAGATTTTTATCTCTATGATTTTTTATGTGCAAAGAGGCTTCTCACTGCCATGCATTGGGAGGTTGAAAAGCCTAATCGAAGAATCACAATTAATTACCAGTGGATAATTTATCCAAGATTTTTCTTTCCTTAAGGAAAGCAAAACCTATACATATAGACCATAGTCTTCTTCAGTGGCCAAAAAAGAATACAGATTCAGAAATATTCAAAAAATTATTTCAAGTAAAACTTGATATACTGTATTAAAAAATAATTATTAGCTATATCTGCTTTACAGATGGATCAAAAGACAATGATAATACAAAAAAATTAATTCGCTAAAATGTTTTGCTAACTAGACGGATGTTAATACAGGTAGTGCTGTGCCTAATGGCGAATTCATAATGCAATTTTTAATACCCAGTCACAGTTCAATATTTACTGCAGAACCACACACAATTTATAAAACTTTACAATATCTAGAATCTAAACCACATTCACATTTAGCGATATTTACAGATTCTTTATCTGTGATTAAAGCAATTCAAGCAGAATATGATCCAGGAAATCCACAATAATAAAACTAGAATCTCTTCAGTTACTTATTACTCTTTCATGCCAGATTAATTTCTGATTCTCTCTTAGATCTTATTACCAGATTTAAATCATTTACATATTTCCGCTAAAATGTTTTGCTAACTTGACGGACATTCATAAATACCATTTACCTAATGGCTTATTTGATATTAATGAATTCATAAAGAATTGATTTTTCTTTTATTTTAATGCCATAATCGTTTTCCTCTATTATTATTATTAGTAGTAGTACATAATTTTCATAAAAAATATTGCAGCTAAGGTGGATGTTTCAGATTCAGGAGTGGCTTCTTGGAAATTTACTTTAAATTGAAATTTAATGTTCGAAGGTATCAAAATGACAATTATATCTTAAAGCTATCTGTTGAGTACAGTAAGAGTTCTCATCATGAGAGAAGAGCTCTCTTCACGAATTGGTACCCTGTTATGGTTAAGGATTATAATCAGTTCTCTAGGACTGCATACTTATTTTCCCACAGTATTTTGTTAAAAGTAGAGATCTCAATATTTTTTTTCTGCAGTATTTCATCACCATTGCATGCTTTCTCCAAGTAGCCACAACAAAATGCTGCAAAGACATCATACTGAGTGATTTTTCTTTCATTCTGGTTAGCATCTGAGAGATGCCAACTCACCACTTTTTCATGCTTGAAATTGTACAATGGGAAATTTTACAATTTTTATTTAGTAATCATATTCTTGTTGATTTGTGTTACAGTATATAACGTATTACATGCATTATTGCCTAGTAGAACTAGTGCATTTGCATATAGCTGATAATGAATAGAATGGGCTTAATACATAAATATTTAAGATTAATTTTTTATAATATTCCCATGAAAAGGGAAAAAAGAAAAAGCAGAATCAAACCTTGCCATTAAAAATTTAGGGTTTTTTTTTTTTTTTTTTTTGCATTAATTATATATATATATTTAATGGAGCGTCTGTTTTTTCAATTTGTTTATTGAAGAGATTGTATTGATTATTGAAGTAGAACGTCGTTAACTAATGAAGATCAAAGTAAACTTTTTGATTGTCATTGTAAAGGAAAACACAGAGATAATAAAGTTAAGAATTAGATGCTTAATGATTAAGAAATATAAAGTATTTAATGGATATTGTAAACTATGTTTTAACATTGCTGACTAAATGGAAGATCAAAGTACGTCTACTGCAATTGATAATTTTCATAAGTAGTTTATTATTTATTTAGTAGTTAAAACAATCTTATATAATTATCAATTAGATCAATCATCGAGAATAATATTCATGATTGTATTAAATTTTAACAAGATTTAGCCTCATTATTCGATATATCATTCGGCAATGAGAAGTAAAGTTACTATAAGTTACTATAATTCTATATGCGTAAGGCTTTTCGAGTAATAGTCACTAGATCACATATCTATAACTAATAGTAGTTAGTAATAATATTTTCTGAGATTATCACAATAGCCTCTTGGTGGATTGATGATCTTCTTTCCTGTGATAGCAATTATCGTCTCAGTTAGGGTAATCATTCATTCTTTGTGATTATCAAATCGTCTTTTGATTTTTGTCTCTCAATTTGTCTCTGTATGGTAGATTGTCTCTTTCATATTTCGGAACTCTTTGTCTGTTATCAACCATATCTCATCCCTGTGCATAGATACTAAACAGTTCCTATATTCTGACTCATGAGAATATTATTCATCGGTAATGAGTATTTCTTTCACTTGTATCATTCTATGTATATATATATAATCATTACACAGAACTACATTACTAGTTATCCGTATCTTTTTCTTTTCTACGTCTCTAAAATTGTTTTTTGCCTTATCATTATCACTGATTGTATAATTACGTAATTATTGTCATACTTATTTACACTTTCAGATCCGACACCGTCTCAAAGAAAACATCCTTAGATAGGTCTCATGCGAGACTG
>JABUQX010028263.1:50000-52500 GCA_015478945.1 Trachelipus rathkii | reverse complement strand
TTGATCTATCCTTACAGAAGCCATTCTGCAAGATTAGAAGATATAAGATATTTCAAAATCTTCTTGTTAAGAATAGATTCGAAAACTTTAGGAAGAACGGAGGTGAAAGGGATAGGATGATGGTTGGATTGTGGACTTGTGCTTCCTCAGCACATGCTGGATGAATGCATTCTTCCTGCAGGAAGGAAAGGTAGAAATTGATAGGCAGTGAGGAAACAGTTTACTAAGGCAGGGTGCAAATTCAGAAGCACAAGTTTTGAGGGCCACAAATCAGACGATGCTGGATGATTGCATGCATCCACTGAGAAGGAAAGGGTAGAAATTGATAGGCAGTGAGGAAACAGTTTACTAAGGCAGGGTGCAAATTCAGAAGCACAAGTTTTGAGGACCACTGGATGGATAACCTCAGCCATCTCCGCCATCTCCGCCATCTTAGTGTTAAGCTCTGAGAGTGCAGAAATAACATTTTAATGATTTGAAAGGAGGAGGCGGAGATGAGGAATAGCTATGGGACTGTCTAGAGTGGAATTAGAGGAAAAGGTTTGAGCAAACCGTTGACCCTTAGGAGAAATTAAGACAGCAGTATTACTGACAGAGATACAAGAGGAGGGAGAGAGGAAGAAGCAAAGTTGGAGATGACATTTTAAAATTGCAAAATGTCTTTAGAAATGACATGAGGAAGAGGAAACAGAAAGATTATTGCATTTCTTCTACGAAGTAAAGATATTTGGGCGGCGGAAGCTGCCTTTTTTTGTCATTCTTGATGAACCCTTTGTATATAAACGCGAGGAGCTTTTCTGGATTTGAAGACAACGATAATTTCTGATAAACCAAGATTTATCAGTTTTACTTCAAGGGATAGAAAATAGAATGTATGACGACTCCATTTAATAATAATAGTAATATAATAATAATAATAATAATAATAATAATAAGTAATACATAATAATAATAATAATATTAATCAGAAATCAGATTCGGAATAATGTTTATTCAGATAAGAAAAATTTCCTTTTTTTATTATTTGGATAAGGACCCATTATTGCTATGAAATTTTTTTGGAAACAATGAGACAAAATAGTTTCCCTAGTATCTGAAATGGGTCTACTAATTGCAAAACAGTGTCGTGTCCTTGAGACCCGAAATATTGCAGTTTAATAAAAAATAAGTTTAAAAATGTTATAATAAACAATAATATAATTAATAATAGATAATAATAATAATATAGTACAAACTTTTAATAAGAGTAATTTTACAGAAATACTAATTTAATACTAATAATAGTAATACAATACTATTAATCCTATAATGATAGATGCTACTACTACGTAATAAAAAATAAACTAATCACTAAAATAATCAATAATAATCAAACATCATATTGACAATCCATTATATTAGAAACAATAAATTAAAGTAAAATTAATTAACAACACTTATAATAAAGAACTTTATTGCAATGGCGTCAACACATCAATAAATAATAATGAAATCAACTACTTTATACATTGGTAACCACTACTAATAAGAACAATAATAATGTTAATTTACTGTACTAATCAATATACTAAATAAATATTCATATAAAAATCAGAAAAATAATTTCTATAACTTTAATTAACAATAATAATAAAATAATAAATAATAATATAATAATAATCAAAACAATAATAATCAATAATAATCAATAATAATATCAATACTTCCTTAAAAATAAACAACATTTACTTAATTCAAAATCTACATTTAACAATTTTAAATCATAGAAATAATAATCCTAATTAATATAATTAATAAATAATAATAATAAATAATAATATAATAATAATAACAATAATAACAAAATAATAATAATAAAATCACAACAAAACAATACGATAAGATATAATAAAATAATAATATAATAATATTAAACATAATAATTGTAATCATAAAAAACAATTACGACAAATACAACAATATTATTTACAATTACAATATTAAAATCATAATTACAACTAAATTTATAATAATTCATATAAGATATAATAAGCTTACAATCATGCTTACACACATAACAAATAATAAAATATAGTAATAATAATATTAAGTAAATTTAATATTTAATTATATATATAATAATATTACTGATAATAATAATAATAATATGATAATAATAATAATGATAATAATATATATTAAAATAATATTAAATAAAAAAAATAATAATAAAATAACAATAATTAATAACAATAATAATAATAATACTAATAATAATAATAATAATAATAATATAATAATAATTTAAAATAATAATAATAATAATAATAATAATAATAATATAATGATTATTATAACAATAATAATAATAATAATAATAATAATAATAATAATAATAATAATAATAATAATAAATAATAATAAGTATAATAATAATACTCAATCATCGTATTAATAATAATATCATAACATTAATAATTAATAATAATAATAAAATAATAATAATAATAATAATAATAAT
>JABUQX010028263.1:35000-47500 GCA_015478945.1 Trachelipus rathkii | reverse complement strand
ACATAAAAATAAATATTTCAAAAGATATTTTATTTTATAAAATCAAGCGAAATAATAAAAAAATATTTTAAAAGATAATATTTTTATATAAAACCGAGGGAAACCAAGTTAGTAAAATTCTTAAAACTTCATTTTTCATATCGAAAATATTGTCAGTTGAGGAGCGATACTTTGAAGCGATAAATCCATCCTTTTCCCTTCTTTATTTGAAGTTTCCGTCAATATTTGAAGTCCTTCATATTTTCCCACTTTCACTTCGATAATTATTATCTTTTATTGCAAAAAACTTTTGTCGAAATATATTTTAACGTGATTTTAGATTTTAGGAAGTCAAATATTTGATAGTGTTAAAGATTATTTGGTCTCTCTCTCTCTCCTCCTCTCTCTCACTCTCTCTCTCTCTCTCTCTCTCTCTCTCTCTCTCTCTCTCTTCTCTCCTTCTACTCTCTCATCTCCTCTGCTACATATATATATATATTATATATTATATATATAATATTTATAGTATATATATAGTATATATTTGTAAATTAGTTAATAAATAAATTTAAAATTTTATATATAATATATAAGCATATATATATATATATATAATATATACATACCTATATAAATTATACTATTATATATAGTAGATATATAGTATATATTATATATATATATATATATATATATATATATATATATATATATATATATATATATATATTTATAGCTAATATATATATATATATATTATATATATATATATCTGTAGATATATAAGTATATATATATATATATATTATATATATATATATATTATATATATAGCTCTCTATATATATATATATATTATTCTGGCTGTGAGTGCGCACATATGTATATATCTCACTGTAATCTCTACGGAGTAAAAGTAGTTTCATTAATCCGGTTTCGTCTCAGCCCAAATTATTTTTCCAAGAAGGGCAATTCCCAACAATAGCTCCTCATCCACTACTCCAACCATCAACATTTGGGAGTTGGCAGACTCTGATGATGGGGCTGGTGCCGCAAAAAAACTATTCCGGCCTGCCCTACTACAAGATTCTTTTCGCTATTGACTTCTGAAACATTTGTGGTTTGTTCTATTCACATTGTCGAGCACCACATCTCTCTTTTTTCTAGACCTCATCTTTTGTTCTTAACCGAAACTGCGGTGCGGTGCGGTGCGGTGTGGAGCTTGGGTGCTCCGACAGGAAACCTTATCCTGTTCCCTTTTGCTCTCTCTGTTCTCAATTTTCAGCCAAGAACGAATGAATTGTGTCTTCTGAAATTTCCACTTTATTGCTTAGCTCTACTTTACAACTAAACAACAACTATACAACTGTACAACTATACTATATATACAACTATACAACTAAATTCTTCTGTTCTTTCTACTTACCACTTAAGTCTACTGACCATGGTTCCGGTAAAGATTTAATTTCTTTTACCTCTATTTCAAATTCCGTACCTCATTTATTACATGCATACCAGATCTATTAAACTTTAAACTATTGTCCAATTTTTACTCAGCAAACACCGATGAAAAATAAGCATTAAAAATTTTAACCAATTCCTTATCTGAAGTCACTAAAATTTCATCAATTTTAATTTTAACAGGTCCTTATTACTATTCCTAGCTAAGTTAATTCCGCCATTCTTTGCCTTTCCTATAATTTCTTATATGTTCCTCCCTACTACTGCCCTTGATATTTAAAACGTTTACCTTTTTCATTGATTTTCTCTTTTATGTGTCTATTTCAGTAAATATGTTTTCTCTACTTTATCCTAATTGGTCTATCTTTAAAACATACTGACTAAAAAAATATTCATCAAAATTTACTTAAAGTGTTCCCACATGATTAAACAATTTTGGTTTTTAAACTCCTTATCCCAGTCAATTATAATAAGCTTGTCTCTAAATTTGGTATAATTGCCACTTCGAAAATTTAAGATCTTTTCTTTATTGACTTGCAATCTGGACCCAGATATCACATTCATGTTAAATCTATTTATATTATGGTCGATAATCCCTAATTTCTCCTCAATTCTAACCTTATTCACTGTACTTTAATCGTTAGTTAATATTAAGTCTAACAGTGTTGTAGTAGGTTTATGAAGGTGCTGAGCAGTGGTTCATTGGTCAGTTGGATCAAAAAAATGTCTAGTATACAGTTTAAAAATATAGAACTTCTTTGATCCACATTAGACAAGAAATCCAACTGAATGTCAGGAAAATTAAAATCTCCCATTATTATAATTTTTATACCTTTTTCTTTATTGTAGCATGCTGTCTCGATTTATTTCACTATTTCCGAATATAATATATAAATGCCCTTATTCTGTGAGATTTATTGGGCATAAGGATATCTACCCACACAGTTTCAATATCATAATTAGTTTTAATGCCGTTTATTAACACATATTAAATATTGCTTTTAGCAAAAAGTGCCACACTTCCACCCCTCTCTCCTCTACTCTGATTTTTATAAAATGAATTTCCGTCTATTTCATACTCCTGAAAGGAGTCTCCATAAAATGCTTCGCTAGCCAACACTTCAAAAATGTCGCCAAAATCTTTTTAAATATCTTTTTCGCTTATGTTATATTTTACATTTTGTTTCCACATAAGGTTTTTGAAACTGGTTAAATTATTTGACTGAATAGATTAGATAATAATCGATTAAATTAGATAATAAGATATGTTAATATAATATGTTAATGATAATAACATATGTTTATAACATTTGTTAACATGCGTCAGCAGATGTTTATTTATATTCAAGCGACCCACGAAAATAAATATTTTTTACTTTATTTACAAAAAATCTCGAATAATCGGGGTATATGCCTGATTTCTAATAAAAGGCGCCCGAAACCTAATTAGTATTTACGCTACAATGGAGGTGGAAGGGGCATCTTTTTTCTAAGAGTGAAATTATGATGAATGGTGATCAATTGGAACAGGTATCTCAGTTTAAATATTTAGACTAAATTTTGGATCAAAAGGGAACAGATAATGCAGAGTGTGGTAAGAAATTTATGAGTGGTAGGACGGTGGTTGATGAAAATAAATCTTTGGAGAGTGAAAAGGAACTAAGTCTTGAGTGTGCTAGGGTTCTGCATGATGTGTGTATTGCTACCGGTGTTAATGCATAGTAACGAAACAATGACGTGAGTAGTGACAGGACGTCCGGAGCGAGACCACCCTTTTCGATATGAAGGAATAGAGCTATCGGTCTGAAACTTGGAATATAATCTATGTATGGGATAAGGACGAAACCGTGTAAATTTCAAGTCTGTAGGATGTATATAGAGGGGGGTCACCCCCGAGGGTGGACGCTGATATTGCGCTTACGCCCTTGTGGCGTGATCTGAGAGAGCGTGATTAGGCCTAACAAGCGTTCGGGCGACGGGCGCATACACATACACATTATTATTATTATTATTACGTCGAAGATTCGATTTCCGAAGGAAATCGAATCTGAGTCGAAAACGTTTCCTGTAGGAAACGTTTTTTACACATTCCGGATCCGACTCCGCCTCCGACCCCGGCTCCGGCTCCGACTGTGGCTCAGCTTCTGAAGTTTTTTATTTTTATTATTATTATTATTATTATTATTATTATTATTATTATTATTATTATTATTATTATTATTATTATTATAGTATAGTAGTAGTAGTAGTAGTAGTATAGTTAGTAGTGAGTAGTAGTAAGTATAGTAGTGGGAGTAGTTAGTGGTAGTAGTTAGTGTAGTAAGTAGGGTAGTAGTAGTAGTTAGAGTTATCGTACGTGATAAAATTTGGAGGATGGTTAGATGATGAGGTAACCTCAATGTATACAAAGTTACGTCCCACTGGGTCCACCGAAGGGGGGCCCACCCCCTAAAAAAAATTAATTGATCGTATCAGACTGAAATTTGGCGAGAGGATTCAGAGTTGAGTTTCTAGAAAGACTTGGTATAGGAATCTGATGAGTTGGCTCCGGCACCGGTGCTGGAAGCCACTGCGTGCCGAGTTAAAAACAGTCGTATAACAACAATATTGGTGTGCTTATATATGTTATTGGATCTGCAGATTTCGAAAATAATGGTTTCAGAACCATCAAGAAAAAAATAAATAAATAAATAAATAAAATAAATAAAATTTCTTACACTTTTATGTTTAACTACAATTTACGTTTTACATACCCTAAAGCAGTAAAGAAGTAAATCAAACCACGCAAACCCATCCCTCCGTCCAGTCGTGACCTATTGATCTATTGATTAAGGTCAAATTTTTCCTAAAATTGTAACGTTTTAATACCCTAAAGCAGTAAATCACTAAATCAAACCACTATCCAACTCCCTCCTGACCATTAATCTATTGATCTATTCATTAAGGTCAAATTTTACTAAAATTTTCATGTATTACATACCCTAAAGCAGTAAACACATAAATCAAGCTGCCCAACCATCCCTCCTGTCCTAGTCGTGATCTATTGATCTATTTTAAGGTCAAATGTTTTACTAAAATTGTAACGTTTTACATACCCTAAAGCAGATAAATCACTAAAATCAAACCACTATCCAACCTCCCTCCTGACCATCTGTTTATCTATTGATCTAATATTTAAGGTCAAATTTTTACTAAAAATGTAACGTTTTACATTACCCTAAAGCAGTAAATCATCAAATCAGTAAATCAAACCAACCCTTCCTCCGACCATCTTTGATCTATGAT
The DNA here is from genome assembly GCA_015478945.1 of Trachelipus rathkii. Lineage (NCBI taxonomy): Eukaryota > Metazoa > Arthropoda > Malacostraca > Isopoda > Trachelipodidae > Trachelipus > Trachelipus rathkii. The sequence goes on along the minus strand of JABUQX010028263.1, from coordinate 42,775 downwards.
CTATTGATTAAGGTCAAATATTTACTAAAATTGTAACTTTACATACCCTAAAGCAGTTAAATCAGTAAAACAAACCAGCCACCCCTTCCTCCTGACCATGTGTGATCTATTGATCTATTGACTTAGGTCACATTTTACTAAAATGTAACGTTTTACATACCCTTAAAATTCACTAAATCAGTAAATCAAACCACATCCAACCACCCTCCTGTCCACCCCTACCCTCCTGTCCAACTATGATCTATTGATTCAAGTCACATTCGAGTATCATTTTGATAAACATATCATAATAATCAATTCTACTATTACAACATGCAATCAAGATATGTGACGTAAACAAAGTTTCACATTAATAAAGGTTTACTTAGTATCTCTGAACTATGAAATATCCCATCAACGACAAAACTAGCACACCTTAAAACATGAATAAACTGGTAATGCTAAACAAAAGTCCACACTTAACAACAGTAAAGTAACTAATATATTATACAAAAACATAAGGCCTACTTCACTTTCTAACGATTATCCGCTGTTATTTACATTAGACTGTAATATAACAAACATTATCACAACATTGGGTAAATTATCATACAGATCCAATGAGTATACCAAACATAATAAGGTTTTCACATTAATAAAGCAAACATATCGTTACATGAACTAAGAAAATAATGTACAAAGACAAACATTGCGACACCTAAGCACGAAATAAAATTTTGACCTTATCATAACTTTCAACCATAACAAAAGAAAAGTTAACTAACATAGGCACACAAAAACGTAAACTTATTCACACTTTTCAGTAATCTCAACATAACGATGTTAATACAATTAACATGGTAATATTTAACAAAAATTACCATAACTTGTGTAATTATCATACAGAGCAGCGAAGGTATGCTAACGTAACAAAGTTTCACATCAATAAAGCAAACATATCGTTACATGAACTAAGAAAATAAAGTACAGAAGGACAAACCTATCACACCTTAAAACACGAATAAACTGTTAACATTAACAAAGTTCCACACTCAACACCAGTAAAACCAACTAACATGGTATGCAAAACGTACTAATCTTACTTTTTCAAGCATAACTCTTAACATATTAACGTTAATCTACACTAACACAGTAACATTTAACAAAAGTTTCTCACAAACATTGGTTAATTATACTGATCAACGAATATACCTAACATAATAAAGTTTCCGCATCAATAAAACTAACATGACGTAACATGAACTAAGAAATAATGTATGCAAAAAAGACAAACCTAACACAACTTACCACACAAATAAACTGTTAACATTAACAAAGTTCCACACTTAACCCAGTAAAGTAACTAACAATGTATGCAAAGCGTAACCTAATCTAGCTTTTTCAAGCGTTACTCTAACATATTACACGTTGATTCTTAACACCGACTCAGTAATCATTTAACTAAAATTTATCACAACATTGGTTAATATACTGATCAACGAATATACTCTAACGTAATAAGTTTTCCACAAGCTAAAATAGCGTAACATGAACTAAGAAATAATGTACAAAGAACAAACCTAGCACAACTTACATACGAAAAACTGTTAACATAAACAAAGTTCCACTGAGTTCTTTATATACTAATCAGTGAATATATGCTCCTAACATAACAATGTTTTCACATTAATAAAGCTAACATAGCATCATATGAACTAGTAAAATAATGTACAACGACAAACCTAACACATCTTACGCCCTAATAAACTGTTAACATTAACAAAGTTCCACACTTAATATCAGTAAAGTAAACTAACTTTACATACAAAACGTAACGCTGTTCTACTTTTTCAAGATATCTCTAACATATTACGTTAATCTTTACATTGACACAGTAACATTTATCAAAAAAATGTATCATAACCTTGACCGATTATCATACAGACCAACGAATATATGCAAACGTAACAAAGTTTTTTACATTATCATAGTAATATTTAACAAAAATTTATCATAACCTTATCCCAAATAACATTATCTCTTTTTAGACTCCTTCCCCCTTTCAGAAAATAACAACTCTAAACATGAAAATGATTTTATGCTATAACCATTTGCATAAAGTGATGCAATACTTATTATATTTAACCCTCTGACAGGAATATGAGCAATGTAGCAATCGCCATTCGGTTTACAATTAAATATAAATGACACATCGTTGGGAATAACGAAACGCCTCGCACAAAATGAGTTCTTTATATACTAACCAACGAATATATGCTAACATAACAAGGTTTTCACATTAATAAAGCTAACATAGCATCATATGGACTAAGAAAATAATGTACAACGACGAATCTATCACAACTTAAGCATGAATAAACTGTTAGCATTAACAAAGTTCCACACAACACCTGCTAAAGTAACTAACAATGCATACAAAACGAACATGTACGAAGCTGATGAAACATATTCCTCTAGTATATTAACGTAATTTTACATTGACACAGTAATTATTAACAAAGAATTTATCATACCTTGTTTAGATTATTCAGTACAGACCACGACTAACTTAAACATAGCAAAGTTTTATTCAAAAACAAACACAAAAATAAGTCTATTATAAATACTAACCATCGGAGTATAAGCTAACGTAACAAGTTTTTACATAATAAACCCAACATACATAACCTGATAATAAGAATATAATGTACGAACGACAAAACCCAACACACATACGTAGAAGAAACCACTAACATAACAAACTTCACAAACCCTTGAAACAACAGTAAATTACATAACACTTCGTCAAAAACGTAACCATTCACACTTTTCATGCATATCTCTGACATATCAACGTTAATTTTACATTAACTTAATATTTAACAAAAGTTTAGCATGTAAACTGCTAATCACAACTGACAAAGAATATAAGCTGACTAACATGTTTTAACATTCAACTTCGTAACATTAACAAAAATTCATCTAACCTCGTCTTAATATCAAACCCCCAGCGAATAATCGCAAAACATAACAAAGTTTAACCAAGCATAACAAAAATAACAAATTCTATCCTAACCATACATAAAAACTAAGTTCTTTGAGTAAAAAGTATCACAGTAAACTGTAATAATTACTGATTTTAAACAGCTAAATCAGTAAATCGTAAATCAATCCACCCATCCTGCAGTCCCCTACCCGTCCCACGCCTGGATCTATGGCTATTATTCAAGTCCATATTCAAGTCTCATTTTTGACAAAACATAACATAAAATATGTTTTTATATACTAACCTACGAATATATGCTAACCTAACAAAGTTTTAGCAATAAAGCTAACAAACCATAACCGCGACTAGGAATACAATTACAAATGCAAACCAACATACCTCTCTTGAATAATCAGCTAACATTCCTTGAAAAATTCCCCACACGATCAGTAAATGTTAGCTAACAGGTCAATACATACTCGATATTTTCCCACTTTTCGAGCAGTATATTAGCAACAGGTAAAGCCGTGTTATCTAACAAAATCCCTTAACAAAGTGACCAATCTTTCAAAGATGCCACCATCTTGAACTATGAATGACCACCTTCTTCATCAAAGTGTCACTCGTTGCGAGTATAATCATATGACCTATGAATAAACGTAGACATTAGCAGAAAGTCTAGGGCAAAACTAACATTATTCAACAAAAACTTAACCTAGTCTCACGTTTCTAACACATCATCGTCGAGTTAACACCAGTAATATCTACAAAAACTCATCATTTCTCCTAACAAATCAGTGTATTTCCACATTGTCATATAATATTTGAACATAACCGTATTAACTTACGAATAGAACAGTTTCATTAACCAAGAGTATCTAAAATGCAACACTTATACTTCCGGGGAACCCAGGCGATGCGCCCCTTTGAAAAGGTTGTGAATCCGCGAGGGGATCACCCCGAAGTTAGCGGGCTTTAAATCCCCTTTCAAGGGGCGCATACCCCCTGTGTTTTCCCCCGGAAGGTAATGTGTTGCTTTAGATACTCTTGCGTTAATGAAAACTGTTTATTCGTAAGTAAGGTACGTTATGTTAAATATATTACTATGACAATGTGGAAATAACACTGATTTGTTAGAGAAATGATGAGTTTTTGTAAATATTACTGTGTTAACTGACGATGAGGTGTTAGAAACGGAGGAAGCCTAGGTAAGTTTTGTTGAATAATGTTTAGTTCCCTAGACTTTTGCTAACTGTCTACGGTTATTCATAGTCAAAGATTGTTATACTCGAAACGAGTGACACTTTTTATGAAAATAGTGTCAATTCATAGTTCAAGTGGGGCATCTTTGATAGATTGGTCACTTGTTAAGGGATTTGTTAGATAATACGGCTTTACCTGTTGCTAATATGCTCGAAAGGTGGGAACATATCGAGTATTGTATGATCTGTTAGCTAGTTTACCTTGATCAGTAGGGAATTTTTCAGGATGTTAGCTGATTATTCATACGCGAGGTATGTTAGGTTTGCATTTGTACATTATATTCCTAGTCGCGGTTATGATTTGTTAGCTTTATTGATGCTAAAACTTTGTTGGTTAAGCATATATTCGTAGGTTAGTATATATAAAGAACATTATTTGTATGTTGTCCAAAATGATACTTGAAATATGACTTGAATCAATAGCTCAATAGATCAACAGATCAAGGACGGTCCTAGGGGACTGCAGGGATGGGTGGTTTGATTTACTGATTTACTGATTTACTGCTTTAAAATCAGTAAATTATTACGTTTTACTGTGATATTTTACTCAAAGAACTTATTTTTATGTTATGTGAAAAATTTTGTTATTTTTGATGTTGGGTAAACTTGTTTTGTTGCGAATTATTCGCTGGGTTATGATTATTTAGACGAGGTTGTGATGAATTTTGTGGAATCTACGATACAAGTAAAACATTTGTTTACGTGCAGCATTATTTTCTTTGTCAGTATGATGATTAGACAGGTTTATGCTAAACTTTTGTTAAATATTACGATGTTAATGTAAAATTAACATTGATATGTCAGAGATATGCATGAAAAAAGTGTGAATAGGTTACGTTTTGACGATAGTGTTAGACTTTACTGTCAGTTAAGGCGGAATGTTTGGTTAATGTAGTGTTTATCGTATGTATGGTCAAAATTGTTGGGTTGTCGTTGTCATTAATTCTTAGTTCAGGCTTTATGTTATGTCTGGGTTTATAATGTAATTAAATAACGTTGTAGCGTTAGCTTATACTCGAATGTTAGTTATATTAAAGAAACTGTATTTTGTGTTATGTTGAATAAAACTTTGCTATGTTACAGTTATTTCGTTGGTCTGTATGATAATTAAACAAGGTTATGAAAATTCTTGTTAAATATGACTGTGTCAATGTAAAATTTACGTTAATATGCTAGAGATATTCTTGAAAAAGCATGAATAGGTTTACGTTTTGTATGCATTGTTAGTTACTTTACAGGTTTAAGTTGTGACCTTTTTAATCTTAAACGTTTATCATGCTTTAAGTTGTGATAGATATCGTCGCCCCTTGTACATTATTCTTAGTCCATATGATGCATGTTAGCTTATTAATGTGAAAACTTTTAGGTTAGCATATATTCGTTGATATAATAAAGAATTCATTTTGTGCGAGGGCGTTTCGTTATCCCAACGATGTTCATTTATTTTAATTGTAAAACCGAATTGCACTGCTACATTGCTCATATTCCTGTCAGAGGGTTAAATATTAATAAGTATTGCATCACTTTTATGCAAATGGTATAGCTTAAAATATTTCATGTTAGAGTTGTTATTTCTGATAAGGGGATAGGAGTCTAAAGAGATAAATGCTTATTTGGGATAAGTTATGATAAATTTTGTTTAAAGATTTACTATTGAAATTGTAAAAAACTTTGTTTTACGTTGCATAATTATCGTGGTCTGTATGATTAATCGATCAAGGTTATGATACATTTTTTATAAATGTTACTGTGTCAATGTAAAATTAACGTTAATATGTAGAGATATGCTTGGAAAAAAGTAGGAATAGGTTACGTTCTGTATGCAAGGTTAGTTACTTTACTGGTGAAGTGTGTAACTTGTTAAGTTAAACAGTTTATTTAGGCGTAAGATGTAGTTAGCTTTGTCGTTGTACATTATTTTCGTAGTTCATATATGATGCTATGTTAGCTTTAATTATGTGAAAACATTGTTTATTGTGAGCATATATTCACTGATAGTATTATAAAGAACTCAGTGAAAACTTTGTTAATGGTAACAGTTTATTCGTATGTAAGTTGTGCAGGTTGTTGTCTTGTAATTATTTTTTAGTTGCAATGTTACGCTAGTTAGTTTTAGTTGATGTGCGAAACTTTTACGTTAGAGATATCGTTATCAGTATAATTAACCAATGTTGTGATAAATTTTAGTAAAATGTTACTAGTGTGAGATTAACGTTAATATGTTAGAGATACGCTTAAAAAAAGTAAGATTAGGTTACGCTTTGCATACCATGTTAGTTGTTTACAGGTGTAATGTGACTTTGTTAATGTTAAACAGTTATTGGTTTAATTGTGTTAGGTTTGTCTTTTTGCATTATTTTCTTAGTTCATGTTACGCTAGTTAGTTTTATTGATGCGGAAACTTTATTATGTTAGAGATATGCTTTGATCAGTATAATTAACCAATGTTGTGAGAATATTTTAGTTAAATGTTACTTTGTTAGTTGTAAGATTTAACGTAAATATGTTTTAGAGTTATGCTTGCAAAAAGTAAGATTAGGATTACGTTTTGCATAACCTGTTAGTTGCTTTACTGTGTTAAGTTGGAACTTTGTTTAATGAACAGGTTTATTCGTGTTAAGGGATAGGTTTGTCTTGGTACATTATTCTCTATTCATTTTAACGAATGTTAGCTTTATTGAGTGGAAACTTTGTTACTTAGCATACTTTCGCTTGCTCTGTATGATAATTACACAAAGGTTATGGTAAATTTTTGTAAAGATTACCATGTAATGTAATATTAACATCGTTTATGTTAGAGATTGCTTGACAAAGTGTGAATAAGTACGTTTTTGTGTGCTATGTTAGTTAAACTTTACTGTTGTTAAGCTCGAAACTTTGTTAATGTAACAGTTTATTCGTGTTTAAGGGGTGATAGTTTTGCTTGTACGATTATTTTCTTAGTTCAGTGTAACGATATGTGCTTTATTAATGTTGAAAACCTTATTATGTTTGAGTTTATACTCATTGATCTGTATGATAATTAAACCAATTGTGATAAATTTTGTTAAATAATTACTTCTTAATGTTAAAATAACAGCGATATGTAGAAAAGTGTAAGTAGTAGTTACGTTTTTGATAATATATTATTACTTACTTGTTGTTAAGTGTGGAACTTGAGCATTACCAGTTTATTCTGTTTTAAGTGTGCTAAGTTTGTCTTGTGGGATATTATTCATAGTTCAGATGATACTAAGTAAACATTATTAATGTTAAAACTTTGTTTACCGTCAACTTAATTGATTGATGTTTGTATAAAAAACTTGATTTTATGTTATGTTTATTCAAAAATGATACTCGAAATGACTTAATTCAATAGATCAATAGATCATAGATCAAGGAAGGGTAGGAGGTGGCCGGATGCTGGCTGGATTGTGGTTTGATTTACTGATTTAGTGATTTAGGGTATGTAAAACGTTACAATTTAGTAAAAATTTGACCTTAATCAATAGATCAATAGAATCACAGAAGGGTATGAGGGTGGAAAAAGTAAATGCTGAATTATTTTT
>JABUQX010028263.1:22500-30000 GCA_015478945.1 Trachelipus rathkii | reverse complement strand
GCCATAGAGTTGATTATTCTTCAACCCAAAGTGGCCGTTTCCTGTGGGCCGTAGTGGGTCCTGTACACGAACTCTAAAAAAGTATATATATATATATATAATATATATAAAATAATATATATATATATATTATATATATAAATATATATATATATATATATATAATCCACCTACCTTCTCTCTCCAAGACTGGGGGTACGGTACGTCACATGCTCTGGAAACAGAAAAGTAGCAGAAGAATATGACGTAAGTCGTAATGAAAGCCTAGCCTTACAGTTAGAAAATCCACCCTAGAGATTCACAGGACCACGGCCGACCCTCACTATGGCATCTCGTCATGTAGGATTTATCCCTTAGCCCAGGTGGGTAACGACCATACCCCCTCACAAAACCCCGCCATTCACTCCTACTATGCACATTTCTTTTCGCCTTTCCCAAACTCAAATCCTCTCCTCCAGGCATTCCTTCACTGACTCAATCCACTTTTCCTTCGGCTCCAAGCCGGTCGATTCCAAGAACAATCACCACTACACATCCACTTAACCAACCGACTATCATCCATCCTTTCCACATGACCAGACCATCTCAAAGTAGTTTCATTTATTCTCTCATTTAATCCTTTGTTCACACCACACAACTTCCTAATGGGTTCCTTCCTCAATTTATCAATTCTTCTCGCACGTAACACGCCCTTAAGATTGTCCATCTGAGCACATTGTATTTTAGAACTATACGTCTTATTCCAGACCACAGTTTCACTACTATACTATAGCAAAAATAACAACATGTAAGACCCTAGCCCACTCAATACTTAGTCCATTTACATTCACCAAGGATTTAATTGCACCAGCCAATTTCCTATCATTCACAACTTTCCTACTACACCCCGCATCATCCGATCCCTTTTCATTCAACATATATCCTAACTATTAAAACTCTGACACTTGTTCCAGTTGCTTGTGCTCACCTTCCAACATAACTTCAAACCAAGGACTGTTCTCACTCACAACCATGTGTATACCTTACTCTTATCTACGGTTACTTTCAAACCCCTCCTTTTACATACCCTGCCAAATTTCTCTACCAAACCTCGCAAACTTTCTTCAGATTCGCCACACAAGACCAAATCATCCACATATCATAGGTAGGGCACCCTCCACTCTCTTCCATTCTCCATCATTCTAAAACCTTCCTCTGCCACCCTATCTCTAATTTTTTCAAAACCCCATCCATATACAAATTGAATAACCAAGGAGACATAACACATCTCTGCCTCACTTCGCTATCAACATTAAAACAATCACTTTCAACACCATTTATTCTTACACACTCTTCACTATTGTCAAATATACTTTTGATTCCATTCAGAAGCATACCACCAGTATCATATATCACTAACACCAGCCATAGAGCTTCTCTATTAATCCTATCCTAAGCCTGTTACAATCCATAAAACCTAAATACAATTTATTCTTCTTCTCTCTCATTTTCTCAGTCATTTGTATCAATGTAAAGATTTGATCCACACACCCTCTACCACTTCTAAACGCACCTTGTTCTTCACAAATCAGTTCCTCAGTCACTCGAAGCACTCTTTCAACCAAAATACCAGCATTTATCTTTTCTACAACACTCAATAAACTAATTACCCTATAATTCCTACAATTACTCTTATCCTCCTTATCCTAATATAAGGGTACTATTACTATCTCCTCCAATCCCTCGGAACTCATAAAAGCTTTTGTTACACAACTTCCAAATCCACTCAATCACCATCTCGCCTCCGTTCTTGGTTATTTCACCAGTAATTTCATCTATACCTACAGATTTACCATTCTTCAACTTTCTCACTACCCATTACTTCCTTCTTACTAATGACCTCTCCCCAAAATACCTATTCCATCTTGCACCATCAAACTCACACACGTGCACTATCACCTCTTCATTAATGCCAGTGTTATGCAGATTATCGAAGTGTTTCCTCCACACTCTCCTCACATCCATTTCATCAGTTTCGAAACCACCATCCCTATTCATTATTCTAAGCAGATTCCCCTTATTCTCATTCTTAACCTTTCGCGCTTCCTTCCAGAAGAGCTTCCTATTCCCTTGTAAATAGCCACTCATCCTCCTTCCAAACTGTTCATTTACCTCTTTTTTTCCTCCTACGTATGCATCTTTTCGTATTCCTTTTTTCCTCCTTATATAATTCCAAACATCTTTCTTTTGAAACCTCATCATTGCCTTTTAGTAAATTCAAACACGCTTTCTTTTTTACTTTTAACCGCTTGCATCACCTCTTCATTCCACCAATCACTGTTAATATTCCTACTTCCTACTTTAGCACTTTCCACATACTTTTTTGCAGTATATATATATAATAATATATATATATGAAATATATATATTTTATAATATATATATTCAATTATATATTTATTTTTATATTATTTACCACATATTTATAGTATATATATATATATATATATATATATATATGACAGACCGAATATCTATTTTCCAATATTCGTGAATGCGAATGTAATTGCAAGCAAATAATTTAATTTTAATATTAGTGAATGCGAATATTGCATATTTAGTAATATTGCTGGTATGGAAAAGAGATACTATACAGCACGTGGAGTCCAAGTATGCCTGCCGACTATTGTTGGATTCAAAGACCGGTGCTCCTCCAACAATATATTAATTAAAAAAAACTAATGCTGACCAAAAATAAACAAATTTTCATTTTAACACTGTAACTATAATTGAAGATGGTATTTGCTTGAATTTATATATAACAAAAGTGCCAGGGATTCATTATATTTGCTATTTAGTATCTACCTATCTACTTATCCATCTTACATTTTTGTGGAATCTACCTTTATCTTTCTCTCTATCTTTCAAACACCAAAGTGCGCACACATACCTTCACAATCAAACACACACACAGACACACACACACACACACACACACACACACACACATATATATATATATATATATATATATATATATATATATATATATATATATATATATATATATATATATATATATATATATATATATGTTGACCTTTTCGCTGGTGGGGGAGATCTCCGCGATGGGCCGGCCTCGGTGCGGTTTTTTCACTCATAAAGGTTGGGAAGACGTATGGGGCATAAATATAATTTTTCATAGAATAAACAATATTATTCAACAAAAACCATGAGAAGAAACAAAAAAGAAAAACACTGCCAGGGAATCTGAAGCCCTGGTCCCGGCCCCTACTCATTACGGAAGAGAGGTGAGGGGGGACGGAGCTCTTTGGAGCGCAGCAAACAATCTCTCCAAACTGAAGCAATGGGTTTAGATAACCCCGAAGTTCAGCCCACCGGAACTTCAACCTCCCCTGCTGGATTGTTAGAGGAACCTTTGGATCCTCCCAACCCAGATAACCAACCACAGAAAAAAAAGAAAGCCTCTTACAATTGTAGGGGTGCAATTAGGAGTATGTGGTCGGAGGGGGAGAAGAAAGAAATTTTTTGGTGTCTCACTTACGCTAGACATGAAATATTCCCAAGGAAAGGAACGAGTGAAAGAGCGAAACAAATGATGTTAAAGAGAAAAAAGATAGATGGGGAGAAAATAGAAAATACACCAGATATGAGATTCAGCAGCATTGCTACAAACATCAGGATAGGAAAAACCAACATAACAAAAGAACAAATAAAGCAGATAGAGGAGGAGGTTGAAGAGTACATACAAGGAAACTTTCTGAATAAAAATGATGAGGAGACCATCAGTGGGAAGAAGGATGAATGGACACTATCCCGAAATCTGTACTTGATGGAAAGCTATTATATCGGAGAACTCATACCAACAAAGACAAATAAGAGTGAACTGTGGAAATATGTAATTGAAAAAAAGGAGTTCAATGCAAATGATTTTATGGAATATAGATTTGGAGGAAAATTTAAAAATGTGGACAGGAAAGCTATGATTAAGCAAAAACAGTGTATTCTTAATTTTGTTAAAGAACGAAAAGAAACAGGAAAAAGAAAAATGAAATCTACATTACCAACGAAGGAAGACCTTGAAGAAATAAAAATGAAAGCACAAAACATAGTTGAGAATAAAATGGAAATGACTTTAGAATTAGTAGAAAATATAAAAGAAAAACGAACCAAAGAGTGCGCAGCGGTAAAAGAAAAGAAAACAAAACAAACAAAGAAAAACAAACAAGAGACTGTAACACAAGTGGATAAAGAGAAAGAAATGGAAATATTGATTGATATAAAGGACCTGTATCAAAAAGAAAATCTAGACAAGGACCAAACAACAATAATAGAAGAGGAAATAGTTGGTAGTGACATTTTGGAAGTAAAAGAGGGAAATGAGGAGAATGAAATGGAAACCGATCCAGAAAATTCGGATGTAGAAGAGATGGAAAATATAATGGATAATACAACAGAAGAACTGGAACCAGACAGAGAAAGGGAACTGATGAATGAAATAATGAATGTCCAAACAGGAAACGAAGAATCTTGCTCAGAGGAGGAAATGTTGATAAAAATAGCAAAATACAGAGATGAAGACCTCATAAAGGGAATACAGGGCAGATGCAAAATAAAAAAAAATCGGAAACTGGTTCCAAATGGAGAAATATACTAGGATAGCAGATAAAGTACTACCAAGAATTATCCCAGCCAATTGTAGTTTGACTGAGGTTAATAGATTATATTATGCAGTTGCCAGGGCAGTAGCGGACTGTATGAAAGCTAAAGTATTCAAAACCAAGAAAGCAGGAAAAAAAGGCAAGAACAAAGAAAAGATACCACCGTGGAAATATAGACTACAACAGGAAGTAAGTAAACTAAGACAAGAGGTATCGATAGTAGATGCTTACCGACGTGGTGTGATAACATCAGAACAAACTATAAGAAGAGTAAAAAATATACTAAGGAGAGAAAACACAGTACAGAGTAACCAAGTAACTCAGGCCATTGCAAGTAGAAAGATGTTAATAATAGCAAAGGCTAATAAGATTAAAAGGTATGATAAGAGAGATAAAGAGAAAAAACAAAATCAAATGTTTAAAGAGGATCAGGGAAGGTTCTATAGAGAACTACGAAATGATTCCATAAAAGTGTCAAACCCTCCTCCCAAAGAGGAAGTGGATAGATTCTGGAAAGGAATTTATGAAGATGAAAGAATGTTTAATAATCAAGCAGAATGGCTAGAGCAAATAAAGAATAGCCAAGAAACAACTAATATCGAACAAATGGAACATGTTGCAATTACAAAAAAAGAGATTGAAGATGTAATTAAAAAGAGTAGCAACTGGAAAACACCTGGACCAGATAGAGTTCAAAATGTATGGCTTAAGAAAATAAGAACACTATTGGAACCGCTTACCGCTTGTTATAATAGAATTATAAATGGAAGAGAAGAAATTCCTCAGTGGTTAACAACTGGAGAAACTGTGCTGATCCCAAAAAGCGAAGAAACCCAGAGACCAGAAAAGTATAGACCCATCACGTGTCTGCCAACCTTATATAAGGTATTTACGGGAGTGTTGGCAAAAAGGATCCAAGGACATTTGGATAACAATAACATCATAAGCGAAGAACAAAAAGGATGTTGTAAAAATAGTTATGGAACTAAAGACCAATTACTCATCAACAAAATGATTACAGAAAATTCGAGGAGGGCCCAGAAAAACCTAAGTATGGTATGGATAGACTATAAAAAGGCCTACGATAGTGTCCCTCACAATTGGATCAGAGAAGTTTTAAAAATATATAAAATTAGCCCTGAAATTATAAGATTCATAGACAATGCAATGAAGATATGGAAAGTTAATATAAATCTCCATTATGAAAAAGGAACTTTGGAAATAGAAGAAGTAAAAATTAAACGAGGAATATTCCAGGGAGACTCCATCTCCCCCTTAATATTTGTGCTCGCCATAAATCCTCTGAGTGCTTTAATTAATGGTTTGCAGAATGGATATCGTATAAATTCGAGAAACGAGAAGAAACCCAAAATAATTTCCCACCTATTTTATATGGACGACTTGAAACTCTACTCGTCAAATAGAGAAGAAACCATTAAACAAATAGAAATCGTAAAAAGGTTTTCTAATGACATATGCATGGAATTTGGGCTAGATAAATGTGCGTTTGTGCTACTCAAGAAAGGCAGAAGAATAGAAAGTGAGAACATAGAAATTGAAGGAGATATAATTAAAGAGTTAGAACAAGAACGCACGTATAAATATCTCGGAATAGAAGAGTCAGAAAAAATAGAAAACAACATAATGAAGGGGAAAATAAAAAAGGAATATAGGAGAAGATTAAAATTAATCTTAAAATCAGAATTGAACCCCAGAAACAAGATGCAAGCCATTAACACCTTGGCGATCCCGGTACTCTCATATGGTTTTGGGATCATCGACTGGATGCAGGAAGACTTAAACAAGCTGGATGTTATGACCAGAAAAATGCTGCACGCACATAAGATGACCTATAAAAACCAATGTGTACCACGGATACATGTATCCAGAAAAAAGGGAGGAATGGGAGTACCCACAATAGATATAATATACAAATCTGAAATAATAGGAATTGGGAAATATTTGAAGGGCAATGATGGAAGATTCATTGGATGGGTGCATGAACATGAAAACTTGAAACCTTCTACAACATCAATTATAAAAAAAATGAATGATTACCTAAGAGATGTGAGATTTGATGGAGAAGGCAGAAACAATGAAAGTTTGGAGAGAGAAATAAAGAATGCTAAGATGACATACAAAGAGAAGAGAGAAGAAGCAAACCTAGAACAATGGAAAAATCACACATTTGCGAAACACCATAAAAACATACTGGATGAAGCCTTCATTGACACTTACAAATCAAATGAAGTAATGATAAAAGGATGGCTAAAAAGTGAAGACGAAAGAACCATCCTAGCAGCCCAAGATCAGGCCCTCAGGACCAACTGGTTCAAAAAGCACATAGAAGGGCAAAACATAACGGACAAATGCAGAATGTGCAATGAAGGGTCGGAATCAGTATGTCACATACTATCTGGATGTAAGTTTTTGCTGCTGAGGGGCTCATACACAGAAAGACACAACAACATTTGCAGACTGATCCATTATAGATTATGCAGAAAATTTGAAATAGAAGTAAATACAGTTAACCACTGGGAACATAACCCAAACAATATAGAAGAAAACAACAGAGTCTTAATACTATATGATTACAACATACCAACCGACGCACAAGTCACTCATAACAAACCAGATATAGTCATCCATAACAAAACTGAAAACAAATGCTGGATTATAGAGGTCGGAGTCCCGTGGGATGGAGGCGTCTCGGCCTACGAAAGGGAAAAAGAACTCAAATACCAAAGGCTAAAGTACGAACTAAGGAGATTGTGGAATATAGATATGATTGAAATAGTTCCAGTGATTGTGGGTGCTACGGGAACAATAAAAAAGAGCC
>JABUQX010028263.1:15000-20000 GCA_015478945.1 Trachelipus rathkii | reverse complement strand
GTTCGGCTTTAACGTCTCGGCCTGAACATATTTTTGGGGATGGTGATGCTATTATAAGACGACCGTTAATTCTGTTCGTGCGGGAGACCGAGATTAGCAACGTCCCTCTGCGTCCCCCCCCGTCTGGTTGGGGAGGTGCGGAGCGACCTGCGCGGCTTCCACTCTACCATCACAATGTCGAGAGTAAAGATGATCTTTGAAAGAATGATTGGAAAGAGACTTCCCGGGAGAGGACAGGGCGAATGTAGAGCAGATTCTTGAACGTTACAACTGGTAAGCTAGACAGCGACGAGTCCGTGAATAGGGAGATAGCTGAGTGCGTTTCCGTGACATTGCTATATATCGGACGCTCCAGAGACCTCCTCATGTGAGGGGGCCGGTCCGAGTCCCGCTCCTCTACCGCCGATTATTCAAAGAATTGTACGAGAAAAGAATGAAATAAAAGTGACGATTATGGTAGATGCATGAAAACAGAATTGGAAGAAGCATAGAGAGATAAGGCAAGATATGACCAAACTACGGATCTAGTGGTGATAAGGAAGTGAGGGGAATGTACGGAAGGAAAGAGAAAGACATGAGTGTGAAGGAGGAGCAGCGTAGGTCGAGGTGATGAGAGGTATTCGAGCATATGGAAGTAGCTGAATTAACTGGCACCTGGTGCTGTGCGAGCTGCTGACCTGTCTGTCGGATGCCAGAGCGACTTAAGAAGTTGGCGGTGCCAAGTTGAATTAAACACATCGATGCTCGATCCGGAGAGTGATAACAAACACCTATAGTTGTTTCTGGTGTATGTTCTTTTATAGGCAGTATATATCTGGCGGGATACGCTGCGGCGGCGTCTAGTGATTGGTTATCCTCCACGTGAAAATGCAATGGTCTTCAGAACCATTCATATATGAGTAAAAAAATAAATAAATACAATAAATAAAATAAATCACTCATTTATAAAGTACCAGATATTCTTGAATTCTTGCTTTTCAGATCTTATAACTTACAATGTCACAGTGTCAATAGTTTTACAACACGGCTCCACGGCTAGCAATTTCCCAAGATTAAATATCCCGAGCTGATAAAATTCAAAATACACCACCAAGACCTACCATGCGGACTTATCTGGCGCCCCTCCTTGATCCATCCTGATGAACATCTATTGATCTACTTGATCTATGATTCAGAGTCCACATTTCGAGTATTCATTATTGACGATAAGCATAACATTAAAAAGTCAATTCTGCTATGACAAAGATCAAACTAATATAGATAGACTGATAGACGTAACAAAGTTGTTTCACCAAATTTAGAAATGCATTCTAGCTTAGCATCATTCTGGTTGAACTAAAAGAAAAATTATCAATGCCACAAGACAAGAACAACCTCTACTTCACACCTGTAAGATCAATCAGAATAATAACTCGTAGTACACCTACAGTGGGGCGTCATAATAACTAATTGGATACCAACAATAGTTCCCACACACTTTTAAATCACCAGTAAATTTAAACTATACACTTTAATGACATGTACAAAAACGTAAACCTTTTCACAGCCTTTCTTTAAGGCATGATCTCTAACATTATCAATGTTAATTTACATTAAATCCGCGTAAAATTTAACAAAATTAGCATAACCTGTCTAATCATCATACTGAGAAAGAATATAATGCTAAGTAACAATTATTTTTTACATCACTTCGTGTAATATTTAAGCCAAAAAATTCATCACAAACATTTTCACCTCGCGTTATGGAATAATCCGCTAAATTCCTAAAAATTCCCTACTTATCAAGGGTAAAGTACCGGTCTAAATTAGTCGTACAATCTCGAATATGTTCCAACTTTTTTCTCGCATATTCAGCAACAGGGTAAGCCGCATCATCTAACAAAATCTACTTACACAAAAGTGACCAATCTATCAAAGAACCAACATCTGGAAACTATGGAATTAAACACCAATCTTTAATTCAAAGTGTCACTCGTTCTGATGACTATAAATTCAGATTGACCTATTGAATCAAACAATAGACAATTAGCCCAAAAAATCTAGGGCAAACCTAACATTTACCCAAACAAAAACTTAACCTAGGCTCGCGTTTCTAATACATCAATCGTCAGTTAACACGTATATATTACAAAAAACTTCATCTTTCTCTCAACAAATCCAGTGTTATTTTTCACATTGTCATAGTAATTTTAACATAACGTACCTAACTTACGAATAAACATTTTCATTAATCAGAGTATCTAAGCAACACATAACCTTGCCGGAGAGAAAACCAGGAGGGATCGCTCCTTGTAACACCAACGCTTTCAGGAGGTAAAACCCTGAAAATATTTTCATATCCTTACCCTATTTTCTAGACCTCTCCCCCTTCAGAAAAGGTTATCAATTTCAAAAACTGGTAGATTGGCAACATCGCTCATACAGAGGCGATTGATAGCCACTGTCAAGCACTGTAAGCCACTGTAAGCACTACTTGGAGATTCACCCCAGAGAGATGCACGAAGAGCCCATCTCGGCGCGGGTTCCCTGAAGGGACTGTGTTAAGCGGTTAATGGGCGCAGCCCTTTGTAAAAACCGCTTTGTTGACCGCCTTTACCCTGGTTGCTGATATGGCCGGAAAAGTGGGGAACATATCGGAGTATTGTACGACCTATTAGCTACTTTACCATTGATAAGTAGGGAATTTTCAGGATGTTAGCCTGATTATCCATACGCGAGGTTGAATGTGCCTTGTGAGAATTTTTGTTAAATTATTACCGAAAGTTGATTTGTAAATAAATTTTGTTACGTTAGCATTATATTCTTTTCGTCAGTATGATGAATTAGACAGGCGTTTTATGCTAAATTTTTGGGTTAAATATTACGATCTGTTAATGTAAAATAACTTAAACCAATTGAATAGGTTCACGGTTTTTGTATTGCTATGTTAGTTACTTTTACTGTGATGTAAGTGTGGAACTTTGTTAATGTTAAACAGTTTATTCGTGTTTAAGTGTGATAGTTTGTCTTGTGCTGCATTATTTTCTTAGTTTCAGAGATGGCTAAGTAAGCTCGTCATTAATGGGAAACTTTGTTACGTCGCACCATATTGTTTGATCTTGTACTAATAGAAATTGATTTTGATTGTATGCTTATCCAAAATGATACCTCGAAATGTGACGAATCCATAAAGAACATCAATAGATCAAGGACTGATCTAGTGAGGGGTGGCAAGATTGGGTGGTTGGATGGTTGGTTTTGATTTATATTTTACTGATTTAGGGTATGTAAAAATCGTTAATTTGTAAGTTTTTAAACAAAAAAGAATAAGAAATTTTATTTTATTTATTTATTTAAGAAATTTATTTTTTTTATCTTGAGGGGTTTCTGAAACCATTTTTTCGAAATCTACCGAATCCAAATAACTCTAATAAAGACAACCAACTTGTTGTTTTGACGAGTGTTTATTAACTTGGCCCGCAGCAGTCCGCCACCTGGTTGCCGTATCTACTCTTTGAATCTTTTCTCCTACTCCTCCTTCCTCATTCTTTCTTCCTTCCTCATTCCTCCTTCTCTCCTTCCTTCATTCTTCCTTTTCTTGCCTCTGGTTTTGCATTCCAATGCCTTTCTTTCTTCTTCTTAATTGTCACAAAGGACCCCCCTCCGTGAAGGCGGTCTCTTGGAGCCCCGAAGCCCGATCCTTTCCATCCCGTCTTCCGGACCAGAATCCTCTATACCTGGTCTCCCGAGTTTTGCAATTCAAGACTCATTTTAATGTTTATTAGAGGGGAAAGCGGTCCCCCCTTACGGGGGGGACGCAGAGGGACGTTAATCTCTGTCCCTCGACGAGATTACGTCGTAGATATAGCTCACATCACATTTCACCGAGACTTAGCCTAACATGGTTTCAGGACGTAGTTGACCTTGGCGCTGAAGGGGGCAATCACCCCCTTAGGGCAGTGACCATACAGTCACAACTCGCCAGGGACTCAGTTTAACACCTGACGTATAGATTTATATTCCAAGTTTTTGAAGCTAATTACCTCTATTCCTTCCTAGCCGAAAGAGGTGATAATACGCGTGTGTGTGTTGTGTACTTGTGTGGTGGCTTGTGCATGTGTGGTTACAAATGTGCGCCGCTCGCGCACTGACCGTGCATCTCATGGCTGCGACAACGATTACGTCATCACGCTCGAACTTAACGCTATTAGGCTTAATCTTGCTCCTCTCAGATCACGCAAACAAAGGCGAAGCGGCAATTAATCGTATCGACCCTTCAGTGGGCGACCCCCCTCTATATACATTCCTACCGACTTGAAATCTACACCGGTTTCGAGCTTTAAAAAAAAACCCCCCAACATACATAGCTTACTGATTCCAAGCTTTTCAGACCTATACCTCTATTCCATTCATATCGAAAAGGGTGGTAGATCTCAACGCAGGATGCTCTGTCACTACAGCGACTAATCAGAATGTTAATTATGTATTATTTTCTTTCCGATATATTTTTCTTCATTGTTAAAAGCAACCAGAGCACGTCAGAAAGGACGATTTAAACATCGATATTGGGGTTAGGGGTAATCGATTACGATAAATCGATTTGAACCATCTCAAAAAATGATCTACCGATCAAAATTTTAAAACCTTCTTCCAGGGAGGGAACCAAAAAAAAAGCCCCTTTGGGGGGCTCCGCCCCACTTCTGGGGCTAAAACCTTGAGAAAACGCGTGTCGCCAGACCTTAAATCGGCTCACCGACCTTTAAAACCCTGACCTTGACACGTCAACCTTGAAAAAAAAACCAAATGTTGCAAAATGTTGCTTTGCAACATTTGCAACATTCGGTTGCAACTTCCGGATGTCAGTCTGGCTGCTAGTTGTCCCCACCCCTTATACCATATATAATATATAATATATATATATATATATATATATATTATATTATTATATATATTATATATAATAATATATATATATATATAATATATATATATATATATAATATTATATATTTATATACTAT
>JABUQX010028263.1:0-5000 GCA_015478945.1 Trachelipus rathkii | reverse complement strand
AAAAAAAAAAAAAAAAAAAAAAAAAACACTGACGGAGTCATAAAACAAAACAGGTCCTATATATTTTTGAAGCATGTCCGTCACCATTTAAATTCATTGTTAGTATCATATACTGGCAATATATTTAAAAAAAAAAAAAAAATCAAAACTGACGGAGTAAATGCTGGAACGATTTATGCATGTCTCTAGCAACATTTTAGTACGTTTTATGTTCAGAAATTGCAGCGTTTTTTTTTTTTTTTTTTTTTTTTTTTTTTTTTTTTAATAAAATAATTGAAATAAATAATGAATATAAAAGTAAATTACATTATATATATACATTAAGTAAAGGTTATGTTTTTAATAATTTTAGAGGTGTGAAGCTGCTTAATATTAAAGTGTCAATTTGATTTTAAGCATTTTCACTTCAATTTTATGAAATGTGTTCGAATTCATACAATCGATATGTATATAAAGGTGGAAGCTGATAATCAACATGATCCTATGATATATATATAAGATATATATATTATAGTACTAATTATTTATATAATATAATATATAAATATATATTATATATATATATATATATATATATATATATATATAATATATATATATATATATCATATTGATATATAATATATATACTTTATGATATATACAGTGTGTTTTTAAAAAATCGTTGTCGTAATAATCCTAAAGCAACTTCAGGGCTCCACCTTTCAAGAATGATTATACATATATATATATTTATATATATTATATATATAATATATATATATATATTATATATATATATATATATATATATATTATAGTATATATATATATAATATATATTTATTATATATATATAGTGGGAATATTGTCTCCTATTAGTAATATATATATGTATATATATATATATATATATATATATATATATATTAATTATATTATATATATATATATATATATATATATAATATATTATATATATATATATAGGAGAGAGAGAGAGAGAGAGAGAGAGAGAGAGAGAGAGAGAGAGAGATTTCAAAAATTGGTTAAATATTATCACCAATAAATAAATTAGTAAGGGAAAAATCTTTCTCTCGTTTGTACCATCCTTTTTACTTTGTTTGTTAAACGCATTTAAGCTTTAAATACATGGTTTTAGTTCGTTGAGGTATAGAAGTAGGTTTGGATCATGTCGATTATCCGCCTCCACCTCCATATACATATCGATTGTATGAATTCGAACACATTTTATAAAATTGAAGTGAAAAAGCCTAAATTCAAATTGAAACTTAAGTATTAAAGCACCTTCACACCTCTAAAAATATTTATAAAAAAAAGTTCAAATCTTTGTAAACTAACTAAACTCTCACATAACCTTTACTTAACGCATATATAGTTTAAATCCATGTAAACTAACTAAACTCTAACATAACCTTTAATTAACGTATATGTAATGTAGTTTATTTTTATATTTATAATTTATTTCACTCTGCATTGTTTAAAAAAAAAACGCATGTTTCACCAAGAGATCGTTCACACTTTATTCGATTACGTAGATTTTAAAAAAAATTGGCTTGAGCGTAACTGGAAGCGGATAATCAACATGAGCCGTAGGGTTTTTGTCTTATATATATATATATATATATATATATATATATATATATATATATATATATATATATATATATATATATATATATATAATATATATATATATATATATATAATATATATATATATATATATATATTATATATATATGGGTAAAAAGTTATTTGGGGCCTAAGAACGGGAGTCGGATTTAAGAAATATTATAAGAAATCGGACGATAAAAAGGTAGAAAATAATTACAGCGCGCTTAATAAGGAGTAACACGAAACATAAATAAAATAATCGCAAATTTCTCATAGAATCTAACTTACTTACAGCGGTAAGAAAAACGTTAATGCTCGTCAGAAGGTAGCCAATGGGATAAATCTGTGTTTTAAGCTCCGCCTCTTAAAATTTTAGTTTTGATTGTCAATTGGTAAGTTAAATAAGTATTAGCTTACAAGATATTTTTTTAATTTATGGAAATGATTATGAATTATTAGCTTATTTACCAAAAAATAATTTTAAATAAAAAGAGATGTAGGAAGTGTCAAAAACTGTGTATGTATTACCGAATCTGTCGTGTGGTTGTCATCCGTGTCCGCCGATGCTAAAAAAACGCTTTGAAAGTGCGCCCAAGGTTTTTATTTTTTAAATTAATGTTAAAATAAATATACTTACTTTCTTCCAATTAGTGTTATTTTTTTTTATCCGATGTGCCTGTAAGTTCTGTGTTAAATTTAAGAATAAAATTCCAAAAGCAGGCAGATATCGTAACCATTTTTCCACGTATATGACTGCGTATATGTGGAAGAAACAATATAGGAAGCATGATATGTATGAAAAGGTTTATGGAGCATCACTAGTGAAGAACAATAAGTTAGGTAAGAGCTGTTATACCTCATTATATAATATATATAGTATATCATATATATATATATATATTATATATATTATATATATAATAATAATATATATATATATATATATTATAATATATAATACTATATATATATATATATATATATATATATTATATTATATTGATATGTACGTTGGCGTAGCTCGAAGGATATTTTCGGGGGGAGGGGTTGTATATATATATATATTATATATATATATATATATACTATATACTATATATATATATATACATATATATATATATATTATATATATATATATATATATATAATACTATATATATATATATATTATTATAAAAACTTATCTTTACAATATAAATGTTTTTCCTTCTTAGAAACTTTCGCAAAAATGTTTATGACTTCTTCGGGGCTGACATCAATTTCGTTGTGTATATTAAGTAATGCCAATCCTGTTGTACGTTCTTGTCCCATCGAATTTCTGAGATAAGTTTTTAGGCGTTTTAATGTTGAGAAAGATCGTTCAGGTGTTGCCGTTGAAACAGGTAGTGTAGCTAAAATTTGCAGGAGCCTCCATATATTAGGATACAATGTAGGATTGCACGTAGGTAATGCGTCTATTGCAGTATTTGGCCTATTGTTCCTATCTATTTCACTCCATTTCTGTCTCCACAACTCAAATTCAATGTTTACATTATTTGGATTAGGGAGAAATGTTTCATAAAATATTAAGCAATCATGTACTTCAGAAAACGATGATAAATCAAAACAGCGACGAGGAATAAATTTTTGTAGATTACAGAGATGAGCACTATGTTTACTGAATCGATGTTGCAATTCTTCAATGAATGTTTCTAAAAATGGAATAAAAACAAACATTCGGTAATAATTTTCAGGTGTTGCATTAAATGAAAGCTGCACTCGACGGAGAGCAAGTCGAGGAATCGAAATTGTTGCGTTTAATTGGGAAGCTAGATTGGTGGCCTCAGTGAAAATACTTTTGAAGATGGAATCTGCATCAGATCGCCAGTTTTGCATGAGAGTAACCACATTATTGACATGGTCACATGCTTCAGTTAAGTCGCAATCAACTTTTTGTAGTAGTAAAGAAATTCCCAATGTACATGATAGTATTTTTTCAAGAACAAAAAGGGTAATTATAAATTCTCCGTCGACAATAGAATATAATATCTGATGTGCATTGTTTAACGTGTCACCATTACAAACTTCAATTATATTTTCTAGTGCATGACATCATGTTTGTAAACCCACCTAGTTTCACATAAAGCTAAAAGTGACTTATTTTTTTAGATTTGGCAAATCTTTTTTAATATATTCTTTAAGTATATTGTTTCTCTTTGGTGAGAGAGAGAGAAAAAACTGCCTACACTTTTTACGACCCCCAAACACAATTTAACAGACTTTACTTTAGAGGCATGACATATCGCCAAGTTTAATACATGCGCACTGCAATGAACGTATAATGCTGCTGGACAAATTTCTCTTATATATGACTGAACTCCTTTAACATCACTCATCATCGCTGCAGCACCATCATACCCTTGGCCAATCATATGTTTAAGGCAAATGCCATTTTTCTTAAGAGAATGAATAATTGCATTAGCGATAACTTCTCCAGTTAGTCCTTCTACGGCTACAAATTCAAGAAAGTCTCCACATACCTAAGGCATAAATAAAGTCATTTGTTCAGTTTTTGATGTGTCTGTCGTTTCATCCGCGAGTACGGAAAAACATGTAGCGTTATTAACGTTGCTCACAATTTTTTCTTTATAATATCTCCACAAATTTCAATTAACTCGTTTTGAATTGAAGGACTAGTATATAGAGATACCTGAGACGATTTCTTTAAGTGTTCCAGTAATAAATGATCGCCAGCATCGACGCGAAATCTTAACAATGCTCGAAAATTGCCATCAACTGCACTATTATCCAAAATATCTCCTGACTCATCCTTCCCACGCAATGCTATTCCTTGTTTCCCACAAAATATGATACTCTTTATAATCGACTTCAATTTTAGCCTATTTTCCTCAGCCTGTATTTGTAAATTACTATTAATTTGCTTTACAATATTACACGAGGTCCTTTTAGCAATATGTAAAAAATTATCTGCTAATATGACGCACGTTTTATGGTACTCCGTGTTTTGATGAGTATCAAATTTCCCTAATGCTTTCTTATAATTTGTAAATTTCTCAGAAACCAATGCGCCAGTAAACTGGTGCCCGCCTTTTCCTACGCAATCTTTGCAAAAAAAGCACGCATATTTTACAGAAAGCTCCTCCTGCATGCTCAGAATAAGATAGCCATGGATACTTTAAAATCCATTTAAATTGAAAACTTAAATTTCTCTCTCCAATTTTAGGAAATTTATAGCTTGGAAGTGGGCTCCAGGAGGATTTTAATAGAAGCTCCTTTGTTTGATCATCGATATGTTTATTCACATATAAGCCTATATCTAAGAACAATGAGCTACTTCCTTCGTTTCTAGAAGATTCTAAAGAAGAGCTTTCAGAAGCATTT